>CM055122.1:1164569387-1164799387 GCA_029206835.1 Rana muscosa | reverse complement strand
AGATTTGGTAAGATAAGTTTTCCAAAATATTTTGTGCTGTTGCTGTAGGTTTTTTTTTAAAAAGGAGCACATAAAAAATAAAACGTTTTTTTTGTTTTTTTCAGACACACTTTCTGTTTAAGATCATGGATGGAGTTACCTGAAGAGGTGAGCGAGATCAGGGTAAGTCCTCTGACTCATTTTTGTGTGTGCGAGTGTACATTTCAACTTAAGCTTTTGAGAACTGTAAACATCAGACTATTTTAAAAGAAGAGGTAAAAGAAAAAATATAAATGGGTGAAAGTTAACCTTACTCTCCCCCTGTTGGTTTTATATACAAGATCATAGATGGATATGGCTCATAGAACTTAATTTTCTCTAAATAACCCTATATCCTTGCTATAGCATCCAAGATGTGCTCTCCCTTTCTCTTGAAAGAAGACTCAGTCAGAACTTTCTCCATATGTTGTAGCCTGGGAAGACATTTCAAGTGTGTCAGATTATGCCACACTGACTCAAATTCTGACTGTACACGCTGGGGTTGATTTATTAGTAGACAAGTATGCTCAAAGTGACTGTTCTCTTACCTTAGTGAAAAATATAAAAATGTGTTCATTTCAATAATGCTATCATGTGCAAGGCAAAGTCTATTTTCTCTCTTGCACATGTAATTACTGCAGCTGCTTTATTCAGTATTATTTTGAAAATCAAGTTGCCATTAGAGACAGAGAGCAGGCATCTAAAAATAAAAGCTATATGAGGACAGACCTCTATAAATAATGTAAAGGGACGGAGCCTAAATAGAAGAGTATGATGAGCAATAAATAACAAAATTATACTGTATCAGTAAAAGACCATGTAAAAACAATTTTGAAGAAATTGCTTAAACGTGCATCCTCACAGGGTGACACTGTGGATGCACAGGTATAAATGTGCCAACGTCCCGATATAGTAGGAAGAATATGACTGCTAGGATTGCTCTAGACTGGTGGAAACTTCCCCTCTCTCTTGTTTAAGGCGCAGGCCGACAGCCTGGCCACTTACCATAGGCTTTTTGGGGTTAGATACCTTCTGCCCTATTATACACCGGGATTCACAATGGTGTATATCCAGCCCCTCTCCTTCATGTTTTGGTATTTATAGCTTCAAAAGTCCCGGAGGACATTACCTGTTGCTACTTACCAGCAGCCTTTACCTAGCAGTTTACCCAGCTGTCGTTCATTGTGATTTTTACCATTATCAGCTATTTGCTACAGACAAATAGCCAATCTAATCTTACCTAGGTGTGTGCTGCATGTGGCAGCAGATTCGGCCTACTATTATGCTCCTGAAGAAGCATTAATTCGCGAAACTGGTAGAGCAATTCAAGACTACACCTGATACATTGGACCCATGGCTAACGCCACCTGCTTCACACGTTTAATGTTTCACTAGCCTTTGGTTGCTGGTTACGTATTTCATTAAGAATGGAGTGCATATATGTTGTATAATTCTGAAGCATTGTAGAGCATTAGCCTGAGCCTTGTATCTAAGTATGAATAGACTGTCATTTTTTAAATGTTTATATTTGTATTTTCTTATTACTTTTTCTAAAATAAAAACCCTTAGTTTTTTACAATATTTATCCATGTGCCGCCTAAAGTCCATTCTTTAGTCCATTCATATTCTTCCATGTAAAAACTATACCTTCTTACACATCTCTGGATCCCTTCTTGGCAAACTGTGGAATGCCAGGAACCTTACAGGTATATCTGTCTAGTAATTTCAGTCATCAGTGCATTTAGACTCTCCCACGGCTATGCCTTCATCCAGTTGTATGTTTTTTTTTTCTTCCCATGTTTTATTTTTTTCATGATTACTAGGAAAGGTGCTTGAAAACCTACTTAAGTGCTATTCTAAAGAAGATTAGATGCCCTTTTCCATATACCTCTAGCTGTTACTTGTGCAATCCTGAGTCTATCTGGAGTTTTAATCATCTCTCTTCTCCAGGTGATCCTGCTAAAGGAGTGCTGAGAGACATTTGGGATGACTTACTAAAACTGGAGAGTTCAAAATCTGGTGCAGTGCTGTGCATTGTAGCCAATCAGATTCTAAATTCAGCTTGTTTAATTAAGCTTTGATTAAAAAAAAAATATATATATATATATATATATATAACCTGATTAGCTACTATGCACAGTTGCACCAGATTCTTCCCCAGAAAATCCTAGCAACACAGAAAGTAAGAACTCAAGGTCAGTTCCTGACAATAAAATGTCTCTGGATTTAAAGATTAATAATCGCAGGGGTTACCAATTTCATAGAAACATCACAAATTTTTATTTAAGCAGGTGAGTCTCTGTACAACCCACACACAGAAATATCACTCCACATTTTTACTTTCAAAATGTTTTATCCTTGTGACCCATTGACAAATATGAGTGGTAAACTTTAAATAGTACAGACATGAAATCTGCAAATTAGTTAGGTTACAACCCGTTAACATTTATGCTCTTACACCGTACTTACTACTGAAAGTATATATCCTTGAAATGCACATTTCATTCTCCAGTGCCAATATTTTTTGTGCATGTTGGTGGCTGTCTTCATTAGCCTAAGAATGTACTGAATATCATAGGAAGGCATTTTAGGAAACCTGTCAAGAAAGTGATAGGGGAGATGCCATTTCTGACTCCAAAGCACTTGAAGATGCATACACAAGGACTGTCATTCTCATCCTTTTTTTCATTACTCCTTGATTCACTGACCAGGAAACATGCGTATATTTTAGCTCTCCCAGCACATGCTTGTTTCTGGTCAGTGACCAAGAGAGTTGGCCAAGTTTAAAGCTGGACTCTGGGCAGATATGAAAGACACAAATTAATGCTGTTCTTGAATCCTCGATACATCATTAAATGTGTTTTTGTATATAGAAGCAGTATAAGTACCTGCATTTGTCAGACCCTGACAGTCCCTGTACAGCAGGACTTGAGTGTAAGAGGAACAACCAGAACAATAAGCTAAACAGCTCATGTGCTGACAAGAAGCATTGTCTGGAGCCCCTCATTTAGATACTTCACTTTTCACTGTCCAGTCACAAGCTGGGGAGAGTTCAGGACAAGCTGGGCTCTGAAGAAGAAGTTTGCCTTCCATTAGACTAGGCCATCTAGTGGCAAAAAGAAGTCTGTGTAAGACATATCTGGATAAAAGGTGAATAGTGCAACAAAAGCTGGTTTTGTTATTGTATCTTTTAATTTACTTTTTATTTCTATATTGTTTTTCTGGCCATAAAAAATAATTATCCAGCTCATATTCCTTCTCCCCTTGAAGTTGGAATTTCCCTTTAAAGCAATTAAGTGGTGCAAAGCAAAATGTATATGTTAAAGATACATTTTAAACAATGTTCTTTATGAGCAACAAACTAAACTCATGTAAAAAAAAAGTCCTTCCTAAATGTAATTTGGGGGATTGTGCTGACTATTATAATTTGATATTACGTTGTCAACCTTCAAAGTGCCAGTCATGTTGACAGGGCAGCAATTCTATAGAACAAATGAACATTTAAACTGTTTCTCACTTCTTGTACTTACATAATCATTCTTTTCCCACCTCTGTCATTATATTGTATGAGTATGTGACACATTTCAGCTTTGCAGGAATGCCATTAAAATGCAAAGGAAGAAAAAATGATGGACTGAGCTGTTGTAATTGTATGCTTTGCATTAATGCCAGTCATTCCTTACTTTTCAAATGACAGATAAGCAACTTTAATGTTGCTTAACTACAAGGCATTGAAAAGTAGGTTGAAGTTATTTTAAGAGAGAATTTATTAAGCAGCACTGGAGTTTATTAGGGTAATATCCAACTGAGATAAAACAAATGGACACTGGAATTTCTAAGTATAGTAGCACATTTCAGTACATTTTATTTACATTTATACTATAAAATATAGCACAATATATTAACAAAGTAAGACTTATTTTATGCACTGTATATCTGTGTGCACAGCTGACACCTATATTGCATAGCAGAGATGCCTATCCGTTTGCTCCTCTTGCTTTACCAAGACCATGGGGTTGATTTACTAAAGGCAAATAGGCTGTTCACCTCGCAAGGCAAGTTTCACTTTGCAAGGACATCTTTCCCAGAACTTATTCAAATGTGGCAAAGTTGCAAAAAATAGCAAATCATGTGCAAGGAAACAAAAAAAAATGTTTTTTTGTTTGCACATGATAATTTTGCAGAGTGCATATTATTATTATTATTATTATTATTATTATTATTATTACACAGGATTTATATAACACCAACAGTTTTTGCATCACTTTACAATATAAAGGGAGACAATACAGCGACGATACAATTCAATACAAAAGGGTTAGGAGGGCCCTGCTCCTGCCAGCTTACAATCTAATAGGAAGGGGATGGTGGAACAAAAGGTAGTAACTGTGAAAGAGGAACTGATAGGAGAGATAGAAGATTTGCAGGGTGTTCGCCCCAACAAACACCCTGCAATACACTGAGTTCTTCACAGTGCATTCTGCGCCCTGATTGGGCAAATCTTTGATATACTGCGATGGACTAATTGCTTATTTAGCTAATATTCCAGCCATTATATGCACCAATGTATTTGCGCTTACAGTTACCATCACCTTATTCGTGACAACGTGCCACTGAAGGGCTTTGTTTTATGGTAAGTCTCTCATAATATGCTAATATGTGATGCATATTAGCACATTATAACATTGCCTTGCAGGGGAAACCTTTTTTTTTTCAAACTTTACTATTTCAAATTCATTATTCAGGCATGTAGCATGGGTGGTCAGAAAAAGAGGGGCAGTAAGTGTGTACCCCATGCCCCTCCTGAACCATACCAGGCCACATGCCCTCAACATTTAGAGGGTAACTTGCGTAAAGGGTTCAAGGCCTATCTCCTTTGCCAGATAGCTTGTTCCCATGCATATGGGGCCAAGGGCCTCATTCCCAAATCCTGTGCCTCCAATGGGATGCAGGGGTCTTTGGGAAGGACATATTCAAATCTGGTAGCTTAGTTTAGATTACACTGTAATCTAAATAGTAATGAACCCCTTGTTACTCATTTATAAAAATGTAAATGTAAAATAAAAATGAAGACATTGAGAAAAAAGACCTTTAAAGAAAAAAATAAAACAAACAATGCCCCCTGATGTGAATCCAACATAATATTGTTTAGCAATATAGATCCACTTCAATCATGATGAGTGATGCCCAATGATGTCAACCCCATGCTAAAATGACCCACCATGCCAATCTTCACCTAGCACTGTTTCTTTCACAAGTGACAGGTGCTGCTGGAATGTAAATCCAATCACAAGGTTCCTGGTTGACATCACTTACCAAATATCGTGATGACACCCAGGATACTAGCTGACTTGCTTACAAACAGAAGCTGGCTACCACTTCTAAATGATAGACTTCTGGTTGCATGTGGTTTCGGTGATTGAGCAAACTTGCCAAATATGGCCAGGTTTTTAGCCTATTCACAGAACAGGCTGTGGTCAGAGTGAACTCATGTTCAATCCAAAACTGAAGCACATCTATATTATACCAGAACAGGTCTCAATTCAAGTAATCTTTAGCTGATCTCTAGCTGGGGTCTTCTATACTATATGAAATGAGTTACTTTATAAAAACAAGACTAGAACTGTTTATAAAGGTATGAATAATTAAATAAGTGCACCAAAAGACTGACATAGACTTTCTGCTGAATTATAGGAGAAACTTTGCAGATTGTTTGCAATATTCCCAGCAAAAAAAATCATAAAGTCTTTAGGAATTGGTAAACTATATCTATCTACAAAACATATGTTGCTGAATTATATGAACCATTCCCCAATAAAGTGAAAATGAGTAAAGGAATTTGCTAAGGGGAGCTTTAGAAAGTGGAAAACCTACTAAAAAAACGAATTGACCATTAAAAATACAACCTGTTAGAATCAATTCAGTAAACTATACAAGCTATTATTTAATTATTTTATCTCACTATAATATTGACGCAAGTATGCAATAGTTATTTATTTATTTACATTATTATTTATTTATTTATGTATTTAATTATTTCACAAGATAACTATTTAATTGTAACAAAGCTTTATCTATCATAAATCCGTTTTTGATTACCATTGTTCAGTCTCTGCCCTGAATGACACTTTTTTCTGCTTTTCTTAAAAGAGAAATGATAGCATCTCAGGGTTAACTCTAGATAGAAACTACTATAATCTAATTGAGCATTAACATGTAAGAATATTAATATTCTTGTACCCTATTTACAACACGTTTTCACCATAGCTGCCCTCACTTCTTCCTTTCCCTCTGAGATTCTGAGAGCTTATGTGATCACGATCCCTAAGCCAGGTAAAGACCCTAACACACCAGCCAATTTCAGGCCAATTTTTCTCTTAAACACTGATGTTAAGATATACGCCAAGCTCATTGCCAAATGTCTAGCAGACATCATTTGCTTCCTAGGGTAACGTGGCCAGATGGGATTTGTTAGGGGTTGACAAACCTCTGACACTACTAGAAGGATTCTCAATATTATACATTATGCTGAGAAAACCCAAACGCCTTCTCTGCTGATATCTATAGATGCAGAGAAGGTGTTCGATAGGGTTCACTGGTTATACATGATGAAAATCTTGTCTAAGTTTTGGGTTTGAACGCCATATGTTAGCCACAATTCAAACACTATATTCGTGCCCAATGGCACAGGTTTACACCTCGGGTCTCCTGTCCAAACAGTTCACCATTTCCAATGGGACCATACAGAGATGCCCCCTTTCCGCGACCATCTTTAACCTAGTATTAGAACCACTTGCAGAAGCCATTCGCTCCAACCCTTTCATCAGTGGCTTTAAGTTTTATTCCATGACATATGTCATTACCTATTCCCTGACGATATTATACTCCTCTTAAGCCAACCCAGGTACTTCTCTTCCACGGGTCCATCAGATCATGTACTACAAAGTGAATTTCCTGAAATTGCTTATCTTAAACTTGGGCGTCCAAGATAAAACCAAACAGATGCACCAATCTACTTTACACCCGAAGGGTATTCCCTACCCAAGGGTAACACTAACGGCCACCTCCTCTTCCCTTGTCACCTCCAACCTTAAACCCCTACTTCGTAAACTTAAGGCTTATAAAATGACAATACTACCCCAAATCCTCTATATTTTCATGACAATGCCCATGCCTATACCCGCTTCCTACTTCAAATCCCTGTCGGGTCAACTACGAATTTCTATGGAAGGGTAAAAAAGCCAGGTGCCCTAGATTAAACCTGACATTGCATAAATCTGCAGGTGGGGCAGGATTGGTAGATATCCAGGACTATCACTGGGAAATCAGGATGGATCATCTTAAATTATAGTTCAAGGGAATGGATGGACCAATCTGGCTCAATGTAGAATCAGCTTTGGCTCCTATGAAAGACTTGCTGTCCTTCCTCATGTGTGACCTTCAGAGGCCTTGGGACATCACTGCTCTTTCCCAACCAATCCAAACAACCCTAAGGGCATGGAGGATGCTACACGACCAATTTCCCACCACTAAAACAAAAGTAGTATACAACTTCCCACTTAGCTCACTGTAGAAAATAATTTCTTCACTCTCCACTAAGCCACTCACACTGGCTGTTACTAACTACATACATGCAAGTACCAACCCTCTTCCACCCCAGAATGTGCCAGACTTACTGAACAAGCTTAAGCTCCCAAACTCTACATACTTTACCTGTGCACGTACTATACACTTCCTACACCTCCACCCTATCCCAGAGCTTTATGAACACCAAAACAAATACATGCCAATTCTTTAACTCCCCCACAACTAGAGAAAAAGGTATATCCCTTTTCTCCAACATTCTACAGGATAAGCGAACATTATTAAAAACAGATGCTATCCTGAAGTAGGAAACCTACACTCCTCATTTGATTCCACCCAATGGCTATCTGCATCATAAAGCAACACACTGTATCAATCACTGGGAGACGACGCTTAAGATAACCAATAGATGTTATTACACTCCCTACAGGCTAGCAAGATTTTCCCAATAACTTCCCATTTTGCTGGCGAAATTGCTGACAACTGGGCCACCTATTACACATTCTCTGGGAATGTCCCACCCTGACTAGCTTTGGAATCAAGTCTTGCAACTCATCGCCTCCCTCACTGAGATGATCTCCCTCCCCAACCCAGCCTTAGCAATTCTACATATTGGTATAGATACCTACCTGAGCAGTAGTCATTCATGTTCTAGTAGCTGATCAATCTCTATTACTCTGCAAATGAACCTCTCTAATCTTAAAGCCAGGGTTCAGCAGAACTATACCTTCAAACACATTTGAGAAGACATGGGAGATATGGAATGCTGTCATGTAAGAGCCTGCCTGATTGCATACAAATTGAAAGTGGGGATGAGCTGAACCGGTTCGGTTCGGAGAAGAACATGCGAACAGGCAAAAAATTGGTGCGAACATGCGATATCGTTAAAGTCTATGGGACACGAACATGAAATATCAAAAGTGCTCATTTTAAAGGCTTATGTGCAAGTTATAAAAAATTGTATGGGGACCCAGGTACTGCCCCAGGGGACATGTATCAATGCAAGAAAAAGTTTTAAAAATGGCAGTTTTTTCAGGAGCAGTGATTTTAATAATCCTTAAAGTGAAACAATAAATAAAAATGCCTGTAAAGTAGCACATATTTCCCGTGTTCTTAACAGTCCCACATCAAAATGTCATTTAAAATTGCTTGTGGCTGTAATGTATTGCCGGATCCCGGCAATATACATAAAAAATCATTGAAAAAAATGGCGTGGGGGTCCCCCAGGCCCCCAGGCACTAGATACTCTGAACTGCAGTATATATACTATACGGACTGCACCATATAATCTGCAGAAAAATTGGGCCTTGGGTGGTGGTGGTGCCAGAACACTGTAACCCCTCACAGTTACTCTTTTTGGGAGCAGGAATGGGCCCTGCTATTAAATATTATATGAAAAATTGTAATTACATGCCCCTGTTAAAGAGGGGCAGAAAAAATTTGGCCTTTTTTTGATGTTGCCACAACACTGTAACCGCTCAGAGTTACTCTTGTTGGGTGCAGGAACGGGCCCTGCTGTTAAATATTAAATCAAAAATTGTAATTGCATGCCCCTGTTAAACAGGGGCAGAAAAATTGGGCCTTTATTTTTGTTCGTGCCACAATACTGTAACCCCTCAAAGTTACTCTTGTTGGGCGCAGGAACGAGCCCTGCTGTTAAATGTTATATCAAAAATTCTAATTACATGCCCCTGCTAAACAGGGGCAGAAAAATTGTGCCTTGTGTGATGGTGGTTGTGACCTGAACCAAAAATATTGTTGGAAGCTAGCACCATCATGATTAAGGAGGAATAGGATAGGCAGCATAGGCAGTCTTCAAGGGATCCCAGATCCATAGCAAATACAGTGAGTTACATCAGCATCAGGTGCACACACTCTTTGATCCTTTACAAACCCTCCAGCAGCACTGAATGTGCGTTCAGAATGCACGCTAGATGCAGGACAGGCCAGTAGCTCGATTGCATGTAAGTTCTGGCCAGTGGTCCATCCTTAAGTAACCCACTGGATGCTCTGGTGGAAAGGTCTCCAAGTCTGCTATTGCCCCTAGATATTCCTGCACCATATAACACCATATAATGCAGATGCTGGCGATGGTTTCTGGAATCTATCAGACCTTGACGCTGAGGACTGAAAAATTGTTTAACCACTTCCTTACCGGGCCTATTCGGGCACTCCTCTCCTACATGCAAAAATCCAAATTTTTGTGATCGAAAATTACTCAGAACCCCCAAACACTATATATTTTTTTTAGAAGACACCCTAGGGAATGAAATGGAGGTCATTGCAACTTTTTATCTTGCACGGTATTTGCGCAGTCATTTTTAAAACACCTTTTTTTGACAAAAGAAAACGGTTTCATGAATTAAAAAATAACAAAACAGTAAAGTTAGCCCAATTTTTTTGTATAATGTGAAAGATTATGTTACGCTGAGTAAATAGATACCTAACATGTCACGCTTCAACATTGCGCACACTCATGGAATGGTGCCAAACTTCAGTACTTTTAAATCTCCATAGGCGATGCTTAATTTTTTTTTTACAGGTTACCAGTTTAGAGTTACAGAGGAGGTGCTAGAATTGTTGCTGGTGCTCTAACGCACGCGGCGATACCTCACATGAGCTACCGGGGACAGGGGTGTTTTAAATATTTATATATATTTTTTTATTTTACTTTTTTTTTTGCACTTTTAAAAAAATAAATAAAAATTTGATCACTTTTATTGCTATTACAAGGAATGTAAACATCCCTTGTAATATGAATATATCGTGACAGGTCCTCTTTACGGAGAGATGAGGGGTCAATAAGACCCCACTTCTCTCCTCCAGGCTGGAAAGCATGAGATTGTGAAAAAAAATTCACTTATCTCATGCTGACAGCCGCGATTGTGGCTTTGTTTACCTCTGGGTACCCGGGCGTGATGTCATAACATCACGCCCGGACCTCCGATGGCCATAGAGATGACTGGTGACCATCTGGTCACCAGAAATCTCTATGCTTCCCATCTGGCACCGGCCAATCGTTTCTCCGGGTCCCCGGTGGCACGGGAGAGCCCAGAGAAGCACTGGAAGGTGGCGGGAGGGGGGTTGTCCCCTCCCGTCACCTATAAGAACGATCAAGCGATGAAACTGCCAGAATCGCCGGCTGAAAATAGTGATATCTGAATGATGCCTTTAGCTGAAGGCATCATTCAGATATCCCCACTGAAAGCCCTGGACGTCATATGACGTCCTTGGGCGGGAATTGGTTAAAGGCATCGGTCAGTCGGCCATCTTCTCCACGACTCTTCCTCTGACCGAATGAAGCCTCAGAAACATGTTGTCTAGCACCAGGAAATGGTAACCTCCCATGGTCTGGAAATGTGTTGCACAAACTTTTCTTCAAGGCCTTTTGAAGATGTTTCATCCTCTGCTCCCTCTGCAAAAGCAAGATGAGTTCTGTTCTGCAACTTTACCCTTGTGCCGGGGATCAAGAAGGGTTGTTAGCCAGTAATGATCCCTCTCCTTGATACCCCGAATCCTAGGGTCCTTTTGCAGGCTTTGCAGAATCAGGGAGGCCATGCAGCATAAGTTTGCAGAGGCATTCTATTCTAAGTTCTCTGGGTCACTAAGGATCACATTATCCGTAACTACCTCCTGCCAGCCACTTACAACTCCTTGGGTTTCTGGGGACTGAAAACAATCCCTTGAAGACAGCTGCATGTTATCTTCTACATCCATGCTGACACAATCCTCCTCCTTTTCCTCCTCTTCTTCCTGTTTGTTTTATAGGCCCGCAGAAATGCTATCTGGATAAAGGGGTCTTGAGAGGAAAGGAAGCCCCCTCTTACTCCTGCTGTTCTGCCTCAAGTGCTCTGTCCATGATTCCACAAAGTGTGTGCTCCAGCAGGAAGACTAGAGGAACAATGTCACTGATGCATGCATTGTCACTGCTCACCATCCTTGTGGCCTCTTCAAATGGTGCAGGTTGCATTCCCTTTGAATGTCAGCCAGCCAAGCACTGACATTGTATGTTTGGCGGAAATGACCACAGACTTTTCTGGCCTCCCTCAGGAGATCTTGTAAGCCTGGGTACCTGGTCAAGAAACACTGCACCACCAAATTCAGGATGTGTGCCAAACATGGGTCAAGTGTCCCTGTCGGAGGGCGGAGAGAAGGTTTGTGCCATTGTCGCATACAACCATTCCTGGCTAAAGCTGGCGTGGCGTCAGACACTTCTGAGCCTGCCCCTGCAGAGCTGACAGAATATCTGCCCCAGTGTGGCTCCTGTCCCCTAGGCAGACCAACTCAAGCACTGCATGACAACTTTTAGCCTGACTGCTTGCGTAGACCCTTGAGCACTTAGGGAGCACTGCTGGTTCAGAGGACAATTCTGCAGAAGAGGCCATAGAGGAAGAAGAAGAGGAGGGAGGGGAGCATACAGATGTTGTGGCAGAGTAACCACCAGCTTTTTGGAGGTGTGGTGGTGGAACAAGCTCCAACACTGAACCCTGTCCTGCATCCTTTTCAGATGCCAGCAGAGTTAACCAGTGCGCTGTGAAGGAAAAGTAACATCCCTGCCCATGCCTGCTGCACCATGAGTCAGCGGTAATATGAACCTTACTGCTGACCGCCCTGTCCGACAAAGCCAAAACATTGCCTTCCACATGCCGGTAGAGAGCCAGAATGTCCTTACTTGAAAAGAAATGGCATTTTTGAACCTGCCACTGTGGTACAGCACATTCCACAAATTCACAAAAGGGGGCAGAGTCTACCAGCTGAAAAGGCAGCGGTTGCAGTGCTAGCTAGTATTTAGACGCTGAGCATGTGGATGGCTGGGACCAAATTTATTTTTATGGTTCAGCAACTGGGTTAGGGAAATTTCAATCTTCTTATTCTAGCAGATTGGCTGCAAGTAATTGTGACAGCTATTATTATACCTTCATTCCTCTCAGTGCAGGTTTTTGAGAGGACTGGAAGTATAGTAAGGTTGGAGATCCCAGATGAGAAGCAAGTCCGCCTTTTTCTATGATGTGGGTCTTTCAAGTGCTGTTGCAAACGGACTGCATGGTAGGTCATCATATGTCTAGTCAAGCATGTTGTGCCCAAGCAGCTGCTGTTCTGGCCACACTTGATCCGCTTCAGACATAAGTTACAAACAGCAACGGTGCGATCTGCTGCACAAGTGTCGAAAAAGGCCCACACCAAGGAACTTTTAAAAGTCAGCGGGGAGTCAGAAATGCCCTGCACCTGTGGAGCTCTGCAGTGTGATGCAATAGGGTGGCTGCCTGGAGGACATCCTGCCTCGTTGGAGTTGTGCCTCCTTCTCACTTTCCTCCTCTCGTCTCTCAGACACCCAAGTACAGTCAGTGACCTCATCATCCCCTCCCTCCTCATCACTGGAGCAAACTTGGCAGTATGCTGCAGCTGTGGGGAACATGACTGCCAGTTTTTTGTCCTTCTGTGGCACCCCCTCTCTCTAGGTTCACGTTACTCCCTTCCTCAACCTGGGAACCAACATCAGAGCCTTCAAATCGCTGCTTATCCTCCAGCAGAATGTAACCGACACTGTAGTCAAATAATTCTGGGGATTCCTCCTAGCATGATGGTAGGGCTACAGAAGGAGTGACTGGACAAGGAGCCTTTAGAATAGGCCTATTTGGCAGCTGCGTTGGAAGGCAAACTACTCTGAGCCCGGGTGACAGAGGATGAGGAGGATGAGGACGGCTTCGTTATCTACTGCACCAACTCCTCTGCATGTTGTGGCTCAATAACACGGCCAGCAACAAAAAAAAAAGTCAAGCATGCCCCACGGCCACCTGCGGGGGTTGCACCATGTCCACGACCACCACTGTTGACTGTAGACACAGAAGCTGCTTGTCCTCTTTTAGTGGCCTGTGAGCATCTGCCTCTCCTTGGTGGCCTTCCGGACATGATTTTTTTTTGTAACATTGCAATACACTGGGGGTTATTTACAAAAGGCAAATCCACTTTGCACTACAAGTGCACTGCAAGAACCGAATGCACTGTATATATAGGCTACAATGAATGCAGAGTATATATATATTAATACACCGCATGAAGTATATTAGAAACTGTACACACTGTATTATATACTGTGTACACCACCAAGTGTATTAGCAACTATATTATACTATACTATACTAAACTATACTATACAGCTACACTGAATGCAGAGTATATATATATTCATGTGTATATATATATATATATATATATATATATTAGGATGACTGTATACATCAGGGGTCTCAAACTGGCGACCCTCCAGCTGTTGCGAAACTACAAGTCCCATGAGGCATTGCAAGGCTGACAGTTACAAGCATGACTCCCACAGGCAGAGGCATTATGGGACTTGTAGTTTTGCAACAGCTGGAGGGCCGCCAGTTTGAGACCCCTGGTATACAGTATATATATATGACGCCCTCAGTTGAAGTCAGCTTGTGATGAAACCGGTCAGGGCCCAGATACCGCAGCGTCTCTGTAACCAGGAAGTACAGAGTGATCTCCACGGCAACTGTCTCAAACCCGGAACAAAGACTGCAGCGTTACGTTTGCAACACGGGCGCCCTCTTGGGACAGGATAGCGGTGAATACACTCTATACTTTATGTGCTTTTTTACAAGTGATTGAAATGTACGTGCATTTGAAACAGGGACTTTGTATTGGGGGATTTCTTGATTAAAGCAATATTACACTATTGGTGCCTTTATGTCCTTATATGTTTGCCTGAGGATTTTAACCCATACTGCCCTGGTGGTGATGACGGATTTTGGAGTGAGACTACCTACAGACTAAAAAGGCTTATCTTTTTCATCTTTGTGGTGAGTTTGTACCCCAGAGGGGGAGCGTGCCTCACTTGTGGTGAAGACTTGGGATTGGTGTAAGGTGCACTACAGACCGTATCCATAGAAGAAATACCACTACTAGTTTGACTGTTGCAAAGTCATCACTCAAGTGTTTTATATGTTTTTGGACATTTATCCATAACCAGCGCTGTTTATCATATGGACTCTATGAGTTTTATGCTTTTTATATGATATTTATTATATATATATATATATATATATATATATATATATATATATTAGGATGACTGTATACAGCAGGGGTCTCAAACTGGCGGCCCTCCAGCTGTTGCGAAACTACAAGTCCCATGAGGCATTGCAAGGCTGACAGTTACAAGCATGACTCCCACAGGCAGAGGCATTATGGGACTTGTAGTTTTGCAACAGCTGGAGGGCCGCCAGTTTGAGACCCCTGGTATACAGTATATATATATATATTGTGAGGGGGTTAGCTCGGTAGCGGGTGTGTGTGACCCCCTGGATGGGCTCCCCACACAAAAACAGGCCCAGCAGACGGAGGTTGTGGTTTTCAAGATCAAGAGGTGCGGTTTATTTCTCTATTTACAGTGACAAAAAACACAGCAAAGCAAAAAGAAACATAAACAAAATAAATCCTGGTCAGCTTGACCTCTGACTAAACATGCAGGTTTCCCTAACTAACAACTGGGATCAGCCTGGTGCTGTCCTAGTCCCTAAGTCCCTGGTTTAGTAAATGTCCAAACAAATAGCCACACAGGCTTTGTCTCACCGCACAGGGGTTCACTCTCCCTAGACAGTCCACACAGGTCTGGTTCCAGGCATGAGCAAACACCTAATGAAGCTGGGAGTTTTTATAGAGGCCTTAAACGAGCTGACAAGCTTCAGCTGGTCTCATCAACTCCCTGCCTGCACGACGCCCAGCACTCTCCCTAGAGGTATGAATCATCCATGAGCCCACTAGCCTCAGCTGGGCTTCATCAACTCTCTCCCTAGTTGTATAAGTCGGCATAAAGCCTGAATCTGGGAGAAATATACCTACCCCCCTGGATGCAACCAGGTGACTTTACCTTCCTGCTGTCACATACCCCCCCCCTCTTGTTTTAACCTTGGGGTTGGAACACCAGCAATCAGGCATTCATGTACTCGAGACAAAGCATCCACATTCCCCATTTGAACGCCAGGGCGATGCTTTACTGTGAAGTTGAATTCCTGTAGGGCCAGGAACCACCTATTTACTCTTCTATTTGTCTCCTTGTTTTGAGCCATCCACTTTAACGGAGCGTGATCCGTAACCATGTCAAAGTGCCTACCTAGCAGATAGTACCGAAGGGAATCTAGAGCCCACTTCACCGCTAAACACTCCTTTTCAACCGTGGCGTAATTTACCTCATGGGACTTCAACTTCCTGCTGAGGTAAATGACTGGGTGCTCTTCCCCGTTCCAGACCTGGGACAATACTGCTCCTAACCCCACATCTGACGCATCACTTTGTACGACAAAGTCTTTAGAGAAGTCGGGTGAGTACAACACTGGCTGGCTACATAAGGCTTGTTTCAAGAATTGGAACGCTGCCTCAGCCTCGGGGGTCCATTTAATCATGACCGACCCTTTCCCTTTCGTCAGGTTGGTTAGGGGCACAGCCTTAGAAGCAAAGTGGGGAATGAAGCGCCGATAATAACCCGCGATTCCCAGAAAGGCTCGTACCTGCTTCTTGCTGTTGGGACGTGGCCAACTCTGGATGGCCTCGACTTTGTTGAGTTGGGGTTTTATTACTCCCCTGCCAATGGTGTACCCAAGATATTTGGCCTCCTCCTGCCCAATGGTACACTTCTTGGGGTTAGCCGTAAACCCCGCTTCCCGGATAGAGTCTAGGACTGCTTGCACTTTTGGCAGATGTGAGGCCCAATCTGTGCTATGGACAATTACGTCATCCAGGTAAGCCGCAGCATACTTCCGATGGGGCCTCAGTATCTGGTCCATTTTCCGCTGGAATGTGGCCGGCGCATTCTGTAACCCGAACGGCATTCTCTTATATTGGAACGCCCCGTCTGGGGTTACAAATGCGGTTTTCTCTTTGGCCGACTTGGCCAGGGGAATTTGCCAATACCCTTTTGTGAGGTCAAGAGTCGTCATGTATCGGGCTGTTCCCAGCCGGTCGATCAACTCATCTATACGTGGCATGGGGTAGGTGTCAAATTTTGTAACTTTGTTCAACTGACGAAAATCGTTACAAAATCGCCAGCTCCCATCCGGTTTAGGCACCAACACAATGGGACTAGACCAATCACTTTGGGACTCCTCTATCACCCCTAAGTTCAGCATTTTCTGTACTTCCTCCCGTATTGCCTCCCGTCGGGCCTCTGGGATCCGATAGGGTTTTACCTTCACCCTTTCACCGGGCGGGGTAATAATATCATGCTCTACCCCAGATGTTTGTCCCGGCAGCTCAGAGAACACCTCCTTGTTGCGAAGCACAAACTCCTTAACCTCCTGTTGTTGGGGTTGTGACAAGGTGGCTGCTATTCCAACCTCCGGAATCACGCAACCAGTTTGAGCTGGTGACCAAGTTTCTGCGACTAGGGACTCTCTATCCCTCCAGGCTTTCAACAGATTAACGTGATAGATCTGTTCGAGCTTTCGCCTTCCTGGTTGTCTGACCTTGTAATTCACTTCGCTCACTTTTTCCATTATCTCGTAGGGGCCTTGCCATTTGGCAAGGAATTTACTTTCAACCGTAGGGACAAGTACCAATATCCTATCCCCCGGGGAAAAGGTACGGGTCTTGGCTCCACGGTTGTACACTCTCTGCTGTGCCAACTGCGCTTGGGCCAAATGTTCCTTCACGATGGGCATTACCTGTGCAATTCGATCTTGCATCAGGGCGACATGCTCAATCACACTCCTGTGGGGAGAACTCTCACTTTCCCAAGTTTCCTTGGCAATATCCAACAGCCCTCTTGGGTGTCTCCCATACAGTAACTCAAAGGGGGAGAATCCCGTAGAGGATTGGGGCACCTCCCTAATAGCAAACATCAAATAAGGAAGTAGACAGTCCCAATCCTTTCCATCTCTATCCACCACTTTCTTCAACATTTGTTTTAGGGTTTTGTTGAATCTTTCAACCAGCCCATCGGTTTGGGGGTGATACACAGACGTACGCAATTGCGTCACTTTGAACAATTTACACAGCTCTTTCATAACCCGGAACATAAAGGGTGTACCTTGGTCCGTAAGCAGTTCTTTACAAATACCCACCCGGCTAAAAACAAGAGATAGCTCTTTGGCTATGGTTTTGGCCGAGGTATTTCGGAGAGGGATCGCTTCTGGATAACGGGTGGCATAGTCCATTATAACTAATATGTACTGGTGCCCCCTAGCGGACTTGATTATAGGACCTACCAAATCCATTGCGATCCTCTCAAACGGGACCTCAATGATGGGTAGAGGGACCAGCGGGCTACGGAAATGTGGCATCGGGGCCGACCTCTGACACACAGGGCAGGAGGAACAATAATTTTCTATGTCCTTCATCACCCCAGGCCAATAGAATCTCTGTAATACCCTCTCTCGGGTTTTCTCTGTCCCCAGATGACCTCCAAGAATGTGCCCATGGGCCAACTCCAACACCAACTTCCTGTAAGGTTTGGGCACCACAAGCTGCTCAACGGTTTCTTCTGCCCTTTTTGCCACCCGATACAGTAGGTCCTTATCTACGCTGAAGTATGGGTAAGTGCAGGTATTATCTGGGTTCACTAACTCGCCATCTATTTCCACTACGTTTTCCCGTGCCTTTATTAGGGCGGGGTCTTTTAACTGTTCTGTGGCAAAATTTTCCCTGTGAACCTCAAGATCAGAAAACTCCACAGACGGTAGGTTTTCGTCTGAGGAGGTGGGCTCCTCTCCAGTTTCTTGAGTCTCGCCTGCCAATACTGACAAGGGAAATTCTGGAGAGTCCTCACCACTCTCAGAGGAGTTCTGGCTATCACCTTCCTGGTACATAGGGGCACCAGTGGGGGGCTCAGGATCATCCCACAGTTCCCAGAACTTCGGAAAATCCCTTCCCACAATGGCATCATGCGGTAATTGAGATACTAACCCCACTGGATGAGAGAGGGTACCTTTGGGGGTCTTGAAACACACTGTAGTCACTGGATACTCTCGGGTGTCCCCATGCACACAAATAACAGCTACCTTGCTATTCCCAGAGACCTCTGTTTTAACTAATTCAGCCTTTATCAGGGTCACAAGGCTACCTGAATCCAGTAATACCACAACATTTCTACCATTAATACACATTTTGCATAAATGTTTCTCAGTTCCCTGAATGGCAGTGCATGCGACTGTCGCACACAGCGACTGACGTCTGTCCGTCAGAAAGTCACATTGCATGGGTTCCTCCACAACCGGGCAATTTGCTGCAATATGTCCCGTTTGCCGGCAGCGGTAGCAAACAATCCTTTTGGCTGCCTCTTGAGCCCCCGACTTCCCAGGCTGTTCTCGCCAAACCCTGGGCAGAGCTCCCACCCTCTCACTCTCTCCACCCTCACCCCTTGGAATCATCTTATCCGCCCCTGGGGATGGTCTGGTCTTAGGGTGGAAAGTCCGAGAGTCTCTGGAAGAGGCCGTCAGGTTATCTGCAGCCAAGTATCTCTCTACACGATCCACAAGTTTACCGGCCGTTTCTGGGTCTCCATGGCTTACCCACTTTTGAATGGCGGTAGGAAGAGCTCTCAAGAAACGATCCATCACAACACGTTCCACAATCTCCGGTGCGGACAAAGTCTCTGGCTGTAGCCACTTCCTGCTCAGGTGAATGAGATCATACATTTGAGACCTGGGGGGTTTTCCAAGCTGGAAAGTCCAGTTATGCACACGCTGAGCCCGGACAGCCAGGGTGACACCCAGCCTTGCCAATATTTCAGCTTTTAGCATCACATAGTCTTTTGCTTGGTCAGGCTCTAGGTCATAGTAAGCTTTCTGCGATTCACCAGTTAACAGAGGAGCCACCAGTCCAGCCCACTGCTCCTCAGGCCACTTTTCTCTTTCAGCAGTCCTTTCAAATGTGGTCAAAAATACCTCTGGATCATCCTCTCCAGTCATTTTTGTCAATAAACGACTCACCCCAAAGGACGCGGTATTAGTGGGACGGCTTTCCTCACTGGTCTGCGGACGTTGCTGCATTACTGCTTCCATCTGTTGTTGTAGTCTCTGCTCTTGCTTCTGCAACAGGTCTATGAAGCGGGCCTCAGATTGCTGCTGGGCTTGTTGCTGGGCTGCGAAGCTCTTTTGCAAACCTGCATTTGTCTGCTGTTGATTGGCATTTGCTAGAGCCAGCTGTTTCAGTATCTCCTCCATGCTGGCTTAAAAAAAAACTGCCACTGGTTCTCCACCAACTGTGAGGGGGTTAGCTCGGTAGCGGGTGTGTGTGACCCCCTGGATGGGCTCCCCACACAAAAACAGGCCCAGCAGACGGAGGTTGTGGTTTTCAAGATCAAGAGGTGCGGTTTATTTCTCTATTTACAGTGACAAAAAACACAGCAAAGCAAAAAGAAACATAAACAAAATAAATCCTGGTCAGCTTGACCTCTGACTAAACATGCAGGTTTCCCTAACTAACAACTGGGATCAGCCTGGTGCTGTCCTAGTCCCTAAGTCCCTGGTTTAGTAAATGTCCAAACAAATAGCCACACAGGCTTTGTCTCACCGCACAGGGGTTCACTCTCCCTAGACAGTCCACACAGGTCTGGTTCCAGGCATGAGCAAACACCTAATGAACCTGGGAGTTTTTATAGAGGCCTTAAACGAGCTGACAAGCTTCAGCTGGTCTCATCAACTCCCTGCCTGCACGACGCCCAGCACTCTCCCTAGAGGTATGAATCATCCATGAGCCCACTAGCCTCAGCTGGGCTTCATCAACTCTCTCCCTAGTTGTATAAGTCGGCATAAAGCCTGAATCTGGGAGAAATATACCTACCCCCCTGGATGCAACCAGGTGACTTTACCTTCCTGCTGTCACATACCCCCCCCTCTTGTTTTAACCTTGGGGTTGGAACACCAGCAATCAGGCATTCATGTACTCGAGACAAAGCATCCACATTCCCCATTTGAACGCCAGGGCGATGCTTTACTGTGAAGTTGAATTCCTGTAGGGCCAGGAACCACCTATTTACTCTTCTATTTGTCTCCTTGTTTTGAGCCATCCACTTTAACGGAGCGTGATCCGTAACCATGTCAAAGTGCCTACCTAGCAGATAGTACCGAAGGGAATCTAGAGCCCACTTCACCGCTAAACACTCCTTTTCAACCGTGGCGTAATTTACCTCATGGGACTTCAACTTCCTGCTGAGGTAAATGACTGGGTGCTCTTCCCCGTTCCAGACCTGGGACAATACTGCTCCTAACCCCACATCTGACGCATCACTTTGTACGACAAAGTCTTTAGAGAAGTCGGGTGAGTACAACACTGGCTGGCTACATAAGGCTTGTTTCAAGAATTGGAACGCTGCCTCAGCCTCGGGGGTCCATTTAATCATGACCGACCCTTTCCCTTTCGTCAGGTTGGTTAGGGGCACAGCCTTAGAAGCAAAGTGGGGAATGAAGCGCCGATAATAACCCGCGATTCCCAGAAAGGCTCGTACCTGCTTCTTGCTGTTGGGACGTGGCCAACTCTGGATGGCCTCGACTTTGTTGAGTTGGGGTTTTATTACTCCCCTGCCAATGGTGTACCCAAGATATTTGGCCTCCTCCTGCCCAATGGTACACTTCTTGGGGTTAGCCGTAAACCCCGCTTCCCGGATAGAGTCTAGGACTGCTTGCACTTTTGGCAGATGTGAGGCCCAATCTGTGCTATGGACAATTACGTCATCCAGGTAAGCCGCAGCATACTTCCGATGGGGCCTCAGTATCTGGTCCATTTTCCGCTGGAATGTGGCCGGCGCATTCTGTAACCCGAACGGCATTCTCTTATATTGGAACGCCCCGTCTGGGGTTACAAATGCGGTTTTCTCTTTGGCCGACTTGGCCAGGGGAATTTGCCAATACCCTTTTGTGAGGTCAAGAGTCGTCATGTATCGGGCTGTTCCCAGCCGGTCGATCAACTCATCTATACGTGGCATGGGGTAGGTGTCAAATTTTGTAACTTTGTTCAACTGACGAAAATCGTTACAAAATCGCCAGCTCCCATCCGGTTTAGGCACCAACACAATGGGACTAGACCAATCACTTTGGGACTCCTCTATCACCCCTAAGTTCAGCATTTTCTGTACTTCCTCCCGTATTGCCTCCCGTCGGGCCTCTGGGATCCGATAGGGTTTTAACTTCACCCTTTCACCGGGCGGGGTAATAATATCATGCTCTACCCCAGATGTTTGTCCCGGCAGCTCAGAGAACACCTCCTTGTTGCGAAGCACAAACTCCTTAACCTCCTGTTGTTGGGGTTGTGACAAGGTGGCTGCTATTCCAACCTCCGGAATCACGCAACCAGTTTGAGCTGGTGACCAAGTTTCTGCGACTAGGGACTCTCTATCCCTCCAGGCTTTCAACAGATTAACGTGATAGATCTGTTCGGGCTTTCGCCTTCCTGGTTGTCTGACCTTGTAATTCACTTCGCTCACGTTTTCCATTATCTCGTAGGGGCCTTGCCATTTGGCAAGGAATTTACTTTCAACCGTAGGGACAAGTACCAATATCCTATCCCCCGGGGAAAAGGTACGGGTCTTGGCTCCACGGTTGTACACTCTCTGCTGTGCCAACTGCGCTTGGGCCAAATGTTCCTTCACGATGGGCATTACCTGTGCAATTCGATCTTGCATCAGGGCGACATGCTCAATCACACTCCTGTGGGGAGAACTCTCACTTTCCCAAGTTTCCTTGGCAATATCCAACAGCCCTCTTGGGTGTCTCCCATACAGTAACTCAAAGGGGGAGAATCCCGTAGAGGATTGGGGCACCTCCCTAATAGCAAACATCAAATAAGGAAGTAGACAGTCCCAATCCTTTCCATCTCTATCCACCACTTTCTTCAACATTTGTTTTAGGGTTTTGTTGAATCTTTCAACCAGCCCATCGGTTTGGGGGTGATACACAGACGTACGCAATTGCGTCACTTTGAACAATTTACACAGCTCTTTCATAACCCGGGACATAAAGGGTGTACCTTGGTCCGTAAGCAGTTCTTTACAAATACCCACCCGGCTAAAAACAAGAGATAGCTCTTTGGCTATGGTTTTGGCCGAGGTATTTTGGAGAGGGATCGCTTCTGGATAACGGGTGGCATAGTCCATTATAACTAATATGTACTGGTGCCCCCTAGCGGACTTGATTATAGGACCTACCAAATCCATTGCGATCCTCTCAAACGGGACCTCAATGATGGGTAAAGGGACCAGCGGGCTACGGAAATGTGGCATCGGGGCCGACCTCTGACACACAGGGCAGGAGGAACAATAATTTTCTATGTCCTTCATCACCCCAGGCCAATAGAATCTCTGTATTACCCTCTCTCGGGTTTTCTCTGTCCCCAGATGACCTCCAAGAATGTGCCCATGGGCCAACTCCAACACCAACTTCCTGTAAGGTTTGGGCACCACAAGCTGCTCAACGGTTTCTTCTGCCCTTTTTGCCACCCGATACAGTAGGTCCTTCTCTACGCTGAAGTATGGGTAAGTGCAGGTATTATCTGGGTTCACTAACTCGCCATCTATTTCCACTACGTTTTCCCGTGCCTTTATTAGGGCGGGGTCTTTTAACTGTTCTGTGGCAAAATTTTCCCTGTGAACCTCAAGATCAGAAAACTCCACAGACGGTAGGTTTTCGTCTGAGGAGGTGGGCTCCTCTCCAGTTTCTTGAGTCTCGTCTGCCAATACTGACAAGGGAAATTCTGGAGAGTCCTCACCACTCTCAGAGGAGTTCTGGCTATCACCTTCCTGGTACATAGGGGCACCAGTGGGGGGCTCAGGATCATCCCACAGTTCCCAGAACTTCGGAAAATCCCTTCCCACAATGGCATCATGCGGTAATTGAGATACTAACCCCACTGGATGAGAGAGGGTACCTTTGGGGGTCTTGAAACACACTGTAGTCACTGGATACTCTCGGGTGTCCCCATGCACACAAATAACAGCTACCTTGCTATTCCCAGAGACCTCTGTTTTAACTAATTCAGCCTTTATCAGGGTCACAAGGCTACCTGAATCCAGTAATACCACAACATTTCTACCATTAATACACATTTTGCATAAATGTTTCTCAGTTCCCCGAATGGCAGTGCATGCGACTGTCGCACACAGCGACTGACGTCTGTCCGTCAGAAAGTCACATTGCATGGGTTCCTCCACAACCGGGCAATTTGCTGCAATATGTCCCGTTTGCCGGCAGCGGTAGCAAACAATCCTTTTGGCTGCCTCTTGAGCCCCCGACTTCCCAGGCTGTTCTCGCCAAACCCTGGGCAGAGCTCCCACCCTCTCACTCTCTCCACCCTCACCCCTTGGAATCATCTTATCCGCCCCTGGGGATGGTCTGGTCTTAGGGTGGAAAGTCCGAGAGTCTCTGGAAGAGGCCGTCAGGTTCTCTGCAGCCAAGTATCTCTCTACACGATCCACAAGTTTACCGGCCGTTTCTGGGTCTCCATGGCTTACCCATTTTTGAATGGCGGTAGGAAGAGCTCTCAAGAAACGATCCATCACAACACATTCCACAATCTCCGGTGCAAAGTCTCTGGCTGTAGCCACTTCCTGCTCAGGTGAATGAGATCATACATTTGAGACCTGGGGGGTTTTCCAAGCTGGAAAGTCCAGTTATGCACACGCTGAGCCCGGACAGCCAGGGTGACACCCAGCCTTGCCAATATTTCAGCTTTTAGCATCACATAGTCTTTTGCTTGGTCAGGCTCTAGGTCATAGTAAGCTTTCTGCGATTCACCAGTTAACAGAGGAGCCGCCAGTCCAGCCCACTGCTCCTCAGGCCACTTTTCTCTTTCAGCAGTCCTTTCAAATGTGGTCAAAAATACCTCTGGATCATCCTCTCCAGTCATTTTTGTCAATAAACGACTCACCCCAAAGGACGCGGTATTAGTGGGACGGCTTTCCTCACTGGTCTGCGGACGTTGCTGCATTACTGCTTCCATCTGTTGTTGTAGTCTCTGCTCTTGCTTCTGCAACAGGTCTATGAAGCGGGCCTCAGATTGCTGCTGGGCTTGTTGCTGGGCTGCGAAGCTCTTTTGCAAACCTGCATTTGTCTGCTGTTGATTGGCATTTGCTAGAGCCAGCTGTTTCAGTATCTCCTCCATGCTGGCTTAAAAAAAAACTGCCACTGGTTCTCCACCAACTGTGAGGGGGTTAGCTCGGTAGCGGGTGTGTGTGACCCCCTGGATGGGCTCCCCACACAAAAACAGGCCCAGCAGACGGAGGTTGTGGTTTTCAAGATCAAGAGGTGCGGTTTATTTCTCTATTTACAGTGACAAAAAACACAGCAAAGCAAAAAGAAACATAAACAAAATAAATCCTGGTCAGCTTGACCTCTGACTAAACATGCAGGTTTCCCTAACTAACAACTGGGATCAGCCTGGTGCTGTCCTAGTCCCTAAGTCCCTGGTTTAGTAAATGTCCAAACAAATAGCCACACAGGCTTTGTCTCACCGCACAGGGGTTCACTCTCCCTAGACAGTCCACACAGGTCTGGTTCCAGGCATGAGCAAACACCTAATGAAGCTGGGAGTTTTTATAGAGGCCTTAAACGAGCTGACAAGCTTCAGCTGGTCTCATCAACTCCCTGCCTGCACGACGCCCAGCACTCTCCCTAGAGGTATGAATCATCCATGAGCCCACTAGCCTCAGCTGGGCTTCATCAACTCTCTCCCTAGTTGTATAAGTCGGCATAAAGCCTGAATCTGGGAGAAATATACCTACCCCCCTGGATGCAACCAGGTGACTTTACCTTCCTGCTGTCACAATATATATATATATATATATATATATATATATATATATATATATCAATCAAATACACTGCCACTAACTAAATAACCTGCCTGCTTAATCTAACTCAAGTTGCCTTACAGTATATAGTGTGGTGTGTGGACCTAGTCCCCCTGAGCCATGATTGGCCAAAGAGCGCGCTGTGATTGGCCAAAGCATGCTTTGGCTAATCATCATACAGCAAAGCACTACGCTCTTGAAGTGCATTATGGGACGTTCCGCGGCACTCAAATTTCCCACAAACGCCCCATGCTGTTTGGTGAACGGGTGAACATCCGCTGTTGTTCGACTCGAACATCGAGCTCATCCCTACTCTTATATGATTTTGGTAAATCTAAAGGAAAATTGTACAAGAAAATTGTATAATGTATGACCATTCTAAGATAGTGATTTCATATGTTTTGGTCTTTTGTGGAGTTTGTCAAAAGATGTGTTTTAAAACATACTAGGCTGCCTAATATATAATATACACGCATATATAGTTTTTACAACCTGACAGTTAAATAGAAATGTGTTGTCAAGTATGTTGAATAATTACAAGACTGGAGATAGATGATATCTGTTACCACATACTGCTTGTCTACCACATTGATGCAGTAAGTAAATCTCTTGGGAATCACATAGAGCTATGATGCACGAAGGAGTGTATCAAAAGGAAATCCTTTTATGTTAATCATATTGATAGACCAAAAAGAGTGCTTAGAGACCTGGTATTGTTCAGTGTATCTAATGGTACCACCATCCTGAGTAAGAACAATGTATAGGAAAGAGCATGGGGATTGTTTATATTGTGGAGGATGCTAAACATTATAATAGTATGCTTAGATTTTAATGCCCAAGTCTTTTGTCAGTCATTGGTGAGGTGAACAGCTGTTTGGTGATGACACTGAGGTGTACCATATACAGAATTTTGCATTGGCAGAGAGTTTCTTCTGTTACATATATGGAGCTATAACATTTTATGTTTCAATCGTTTTTTTATTAAAGTTTTACATTTAAACTAGAAAAAGAAAATCTTAGCTTTTCATTGTACAGTATTTAACATTTCCAGGGAATCATGAATAGATAAGTCCATAACATTGGTGAGTCACATTAGCATTGCGTAAAATATCCAATATGACCCCCCGATGTGGGCTAAAATACAATAGCACAACAATAAACCACATATGGGTCCACTGTGTCGAGGGCCCCAAGCTCGTATCCTATCCCAGGCCCTATCGGGCAATATACCCGCTGGAAAGAGTCACCTTCCCATCCATCTATCAAGGGGGGCCAAATTCCTCTGATCGCGCGGGCATAGCCCCAAACTGCCCAAGTGAACAATGGTCTGCTGAGGGTGAACAATAGAGTTAACCGTAACTTTAAGGTCTACTTAAAGTCCCAATAGTGAGTAGTTATAAAAAGAAAAGTAAGGCGAAAAGAAATGGGGGGGGGACAAAGTAGAGAAGGAAGGGTTGGGGGGAGGAGGAACCACGGCTCTGCGCCCAGAAATCAATCTAGTTGCCTCCAGGACTTTTACAGAGCCTCTCCAAGCCTATGGAACGCCTTACCCCAATCTATCCGTCTATCTCATTCTCTATTAGCTTTTAGACAATCCCTGAAAACCCTTCTCTTCAGAGAAGCCTATCCCACCCACACCTAACAACTGTTTTGTTTTTTGTTATTTTCATCTTGTCCATCTAATCATTCCCCACAGCCACTACCCTTTGTTCGACTTGACCCTCCCTTCTAGATTGTAAGCTCTAATGAGCAGGGCCCTCTGATTCCTCCTGTATTGTATTGTAATTGTACTGTCTTCCCTGATGTTGTAAAGCGCTGCGCAAACTGTTGGCGCTATATAAATCCTGTATAATAATAATAATAATAATAGTTATAATGGATCTAGGTAGCTAGCGTCCTGTGGTCATTTGTGAGATATCCAATCCACGGGTCCCATACTTTGTGAAAAAACTTCATCTTATCCTGCACCAATGCTGTTTTCATGGGTTAGGGTTTATACACATTTTTGTTACTTTGTATTTATGAATTGAAAATAAACAGTTAGTCCCCATTCACACAGGGGCGACTCGTCAGGCATCTCAGCCGCCTGACGAGTCGCGTCCCATTCTGTACAATGGAACCGTTCTTAGCGGAGCGACTGAAGTCGCTCTGACTTAGAAAAAGGTTCCTGTACTACTTCAAGACGACTTCAAGGCGACTTCCATTGACTTCTATACAGAAGTCATTTTGGAAGTCTGCTTTGAAGTCGTCTTGAGATCGCCCAGCACAGTCGCGGCACAAGTCGTGCCGCCCCTGTGTGAATGGGCTCTAAATGTAAGGGGTGCAGCAATTGTGCAGGGTAATAAACATTTTAGACATTATTTATGGGGAGATAAAAAAAAGAAGAAAATACAGATGTATACACATATAGACAAATGTATGCATACTCACACAAGTGAAAGCTTTTTTATAAATGTCTGCAAAAAAATAGAAAGAGGTAGTTCTCTCTGGGATATTGATATAAAATAGTTGTATTTTGGGGGGGCGTGGCTTGGGTATGGCGGGGTGAGAGGCTTGCTGTGAGAACGCTCCGGGTCCTCCATACATCCCCTGCATAGCAAGCAAAAAAGCAAGGCGAGGAGGTTAACTATCGGTGGCAAGCAATATTGAGCAGATACCGCCGATCTCACCGACACCGCAGATACTGCGGGCACAGCAGGTATAGCAAAATACCACGTTATGAACGCTGGCTGTAAGCTCAGGACGAGAGCGGCTACTAAAAAATCCTCGGCAATTAATACCTTAGGCGACATCCAGAGATATCTCATCTCACCCTCACGGATGCCCCAGGACGTAGAGGTGCAGGAGCGGCGAGGCTCAGATCCCATCACAGGTGCTAGGTTAAGCACTACACGGTGGTGTTCCGGCCCCGGGTCCTCCGGATTCCCCTCTTTCGGGACTGCTGGGAAACGAGAGAGGGAGACTACCAAACAAAGACTAGAGCGCCGGTCCCCGGAGATATGTTGAGAACACCGGTGGGAGCTCAGATGGAGGAAGTCGCAGACATCAAAGCGGACATTAAAGCCATGCTAGCGACGCTCCCTACACGGCAGGATATTGCCGCACTACCTACAAGACAGGACATCGAGGATATGATCCTCCAGGTGGAGGAGAAGCATCATCAAGACCTGCAGGCGGTAAGGGAAGACCTGAAAGTACTATCTGATAAGGTAATGGAGTGGGACACATCCATGGCATCTATTGAACACAGGGTGGGAGCTAGGGATGAGCTCGGTGTTCGAGTCGAACATAAGTTCGACTCGAACATCGGCTGTTCGACCGTTCGGCGAACATCGAATGATTTGGGCTGTTCGCGCCAAATTCGAGTGACGCGAACGGCCCACAATACACTGAGCCATCGCAGTGCAATCCCAGCGCTGTGATTGGCCAAGCATGCACTGTGGCCCCGCATGCTTGGCCAATCACAGTGCTGACAGCTAGGAGAGCCATAATTGGCCACAGGCAGGTTGCCTGTGGCCAATTATAGCTCAGGGGGTTTAGCACACGCCCCACACTATAAAAGGCCGCCAGCGCGGCGGCCTTGTGTAGTGTGTTCCGGCGCAGGGAAAGAGTTACATAGGCAGGGACAGTGTCAGTGCTATTTGTACCTCAAACTTGTGTGTAGGGAGAGAGAAGGATAGGCAGGGAGAGTGTCAGTGTCATATTCTTTGCTAAACCTTGTGTGCAGGGAGAGAGAAGGATAGGCAGGGGACAGTGTCAGTGTCACATTCTTTGCTAAACCTTGTGTGCAGGGAGAGAGAAGGATAGGCAGGGAGAGTGTCAGTGTCATATTCTTTGATAAACCTTGTGTGCAGGGAGAGAGAAGGATAGGCAGGGAACAGTGTCAGTGTCATATTCTTTGCTAGACCTTGTGTGCAGGGAGAGAGAAGGATAGGCAGGGAGAGTGTCAGTGTCATATACTTTGATAAACCTTGTGTGCAGGGAGAGAGAAGGATAGGCAGGGGACAGTGTCAGTGTCATATTCTTTGCTAAACCTTGTGTGCAGGGAGAGAGAAGGATAGGCAGGGAGAGTGTCAGTGTCATATACTTTGATAAACCTTGTGTGCAGGGAGAGAGAAGGATAGGCATGGGACAGTGTCAGTGTCATTGTTGCTAAGCCTCCTGCACCTTATACACCTGAAGTTAGACTGTATTGCTGCGTTTTCCTGGTGTGTTACACCAACAGGCATTTGCAGCACTTACAGCGGGTGGAGTGTGCCTCCTGATCATATTACACCTGAAGTTAGCCTGTATTGCTGCTTTTTTCTGGTGTGTTACACCAACAGGCATTTGCAGGACTTATAGCGGGCGGAGTGTGCCTCCTGATCATATTACACCTGAAGTTAGCCTGTATTGATGCTTTTTCCTGGTGTGTTACACCAACAGGCATTTGCAGCACTTACAGCGGGCGGAATGTGCCTCCTGATCATATTACACCTAAAGTTAGCCTGTATTTCTGCTTTTTCCTGGTGTGTTACACCAACAGGCATTTGCAGCACTTACAGCGGGCGGAGTGTGCCTCCTGATCATATTACACTTGAAGTTAGCCTGTATTGCTGCTTTTTCCTGGTGTGTTACACCAACAGGCATTTGCAGCACTTACAGCGGGCGGAGTGTGCCTCCTGATCATATTACACCTGAAGTTAGCCTGTATTGCTGCTTTTTTCTGGTGTGTTACACCAACAGGCATTTGCAGCACTTACAGCGGGCGGAGTGTGCCTCCTGATCATATTACACCTGAAGTTAGCCTGTATTGCTGCTTTTTCCTGGAGTGTTACACCAACAGGCATTTGCAGCACTTACAGCGGGCGGAGTGGTCCTCCTGATCATATTACACCTGAAGTTAGCCTGTATTGCTGCGTTTTCCTGGTGTGTTACACCAACAGGCATTTGCAGCACTTACAGCGGGCGGAGTATGCCTCCTGATCATATTACACCTGAAGTTAGCCTGTATTGCTGCTTTTTCCTGGTGTGTTACACCAACAGGCATTTGCAGCACTTACAGCGGGCGGAGTGTGCCTCCTGATCATATTACACCTGAAGTTAGCCTGTATTGCTGCGTTTTCCTGGTGTGTTACACCAACAGGCATTTGCAGCACCTACAGCAGGCGTAGTGTGATTCCTGCAAAATATACTCCTGAAGCTAGGCCTTATTGCTGGTTTTCCCATTTCCCTGCAGGCCATTAGAATGTCTGGAAGGCAAACAAGGAGAGGCAGACAGTCAGGAGCCAATAAAAGAGGGCAAGCAGGCTCTGTGTCTAGAGACAACAGTGCTGGTCGTGGACGCGGTGCATCGCCATCAGCACGTGGCCATGGGACACGCTTGTCCTTCTTTTCGGCAGCTGGACGTGTTGAGCCGCATCATGCCGAAGACTTGGTAGAGTGGATGACCAAGCCCTCCTCATCCTCCTCATCCTCTCTCACCCAGGCTCAGGGTACTGGCAAAGCAGCTGCCAAAGCGTCCTCTTCCCTGGTATCAATGTCATCATCAGTAACTCCTTCCCTAGACCCACCATGTCCTCCTGAGGAGTCCCCAGAACTGTTTGACCACAGTGTTGGGTACATGCTCCAGGAGGATGCCCAGCGTTTTGAAGGGTCTGATGATGATACCCAGCTAGAGGAAGGCAGTAGCGTGAGAGCAGAGAAAGGGGATGCTCAAGAAGGACACCAATCTGGCAGTCATGTTCCAGCAGCTGCAGCATACTGCCAGATTGGCTCCAGTGATGAGGAGGGAGGGGATGATGAGGTCACTGACTCCACATGGGTGCCTAATAGGAGAGAGGAGGAGGAGGAGGAGGATGAGGAGGAGGCACATCTCCAACGAGGCAGGATGCCCTCGGGGGGCCAGCGTAAGGGCAGCACACCGACGGAATCACACCGCAGAGCTCCGCCTGTGCAGGGCACTGCCTCTGACCGTTATTCAAAAAGTTCTTTGGTGTGTGCCTTTTTTGAGTCGAGTGCATCAGATTGCACAGCTGCTGTTTGCAACATATGTCTCAAGCGTATATCGTGTGGCCAAAACATCACCCGCTTGGACACCACATGCTTGACCAGACATATGTTGACCTGCCATGCAGCTCGTTGGCAAGCCTACCTTAAAGACCCACACCAAAGAACAAAGCGGACCTCTCCTTGCACCGCATCAGCTGGGATCTCCATCCCCACTATACCTTCACTCCTCTCTGAAACCTGCACTGAGAGGAATGAAGGTGTAGAATTAGGTGTGTCACAGCCAAGTACTTGCGGGCACTCTGCTAGCAGTACACCGACGTCCGATTCTAGCAGGCAAATTTCCTTGCCCCAGCTGCTGGACCGTCAAAAGAAGTTCACTCCCAGCCATCCACATGCCCAGCGGTTGAATGCTAGCTTGGCTAAATTGCTAGTGCTTCAACTGCTGCCTTTTCAGTTGGTAGACTCGGCCCCCTTCCGTGAGTTTGTGCAATGTGCGGTTCCTCAGTGGCAGGTTCCCAAACGCCACTTTTTCTCACGGAAGGCGATTCCGGCTCTCTACCGGCATGTGGAAGGCAATGTCTTGGCCTCGCTGGACAGGTCGGTCAGCGGTAAGGTGCATATTACCGCTGATTCATGGTCCAGCAGGCATGGACAGGGACGTTACCTTTCTTTCACGGTGCATTGGGTCACTCTTTTGGCAGCTGGGAAGGATGCAGGACAAGGTGCAGTAGTGTTGGAGGTTGTTCCACCGCCACACCTCCAAAATGCTACTACTGGTTGTGACACACCTCTCTCCTCCACCCCCTCCTCTTCTTCTTCCTCCATGGCCTCTTCCTGTGCTTTGTCCTCAGAACCAGCGGTGCTCTGTAGGCGTTCAATGGGCTACGCAAGTACGCAGGCAAAAAGATGCCATGCCGTGCTTGCGCTGGTGTGTTAGGGGGACAGGAGCCACACTGGGGCAGAGGTTCTGTCTGCTCTGCAGGGGCAGGCTGAGAGGTGGTTGACGGCACGCCAGCTTAAGCCAGGAATGGTAGTTTGCGACAATGGCACCAACCTCCTCTCCGCTCTCCGACAGGGACAACTGACCCATGTGCCCTGTGTGGCTCACGTCCTTAACCTGGTGGTGCAGCGGTTCTTGGGCAGGTACCCGGGCTTACAGGATGTCCTGAGGCAGGCCAGGAAAGTCTGTGTGCATTTCCGCAGATCTTATAATGCCAGTGCTCGCCTGGCTGAGCTGCAAAAGGAGTTGAACCTGCCCAAGTACCGCCTTATATGTGACATGCCCACCAGGTGGAACTCAACGTTGGCCATGCTGCAGCGGCTGTACACGCAGCAGAGGGCCATCAATGAGTACCTGTACGACTACGGTACCAGGACAGGGTCAGGGGAGCTCGGTTTTTTTTCACCACGCCAGTGGGGCATCATCAGGGATGCATGCACTGTCCTGGCACCATTTGAGGTGGCCACGAGGATGGTGAGCAGTGACAGTGCATGCATTAGTGACACTGTACCTCTTGTCCACCTGTTGGAACATACGCTGCGTGGAATAATGGACAGGGCACTTGAGGCAGAACAGAGGCAGGAAGAGGAGGACTTCCTTGCCTCTCAAGGCCCCCTTTACCCAGACAGTGTTCCTTCTGCCCCACCCATCGCACAGGAATAGGAGGAGGAGAAGGAGGAGGATTGTGTCAGCATGGAGGTGGAGCCTGGCACTCAGCATCATCAGCAGCAGTTTTTTAGGGATGATTTACAGTCCCAAGAAACCAGTGGACTTGCACGTGGCTGGGAGGAGTTGGCTGTGGATCATGTCGTCCTTAGTGACCCAGAGGACTCTGGACCAAATGCCTCAGCTAACCTATGCTGCATGGCCTCCCTGATCCTGCAAAGTCTGCGGAAGGATCCTTGTATTCTTCGGATCAAGGACCATTACTGGCTGGCCACTCTCCTTGATCCACGGTACAAGGGTAAGGTTACGGACCTTATCTTACCGTCGCAGAGGGAGCAGAGGATGAGAGAAAGGTCTGTGCAACGCGTTCCCAGAGACTGGGAGGTTACAAACTCCTGGTCCTGGACAACGAGTTGCTGAGGCTTCGGTCAGTCAAAGAAGGAGCGGTGGGGAAGGTGGCCGTCTGACCGATGCGTTCAGACAATTCTTTAGTCCGCAGCCCCAAGGTATGATCGGTTCCAGCAACCATCGCCAGCGTCTGATATACATGGTGCAGGAATACCTAGGGGCAAGGTCAGACTTGAACACCTTCCCCACCGAAAATCCTCTGGCTTACTGAGGATGGATCACTGGCCAGAGCTTGCACAGTATGCAATTGAGCTACTGGCCTGTCCTGCATCCAGCGTTCTTTCAGAACGCACATTCAGTGCTGCTGGAGGATTTGTCACGGATCACAGGGTGCGCCTGTCCACCGACTCTGTTGATCGACCGACCTTCATAAAGATTAACCAGTCTTGGATCACCACCAGCTACCAAACACCTGAAGCTGATATAACAGACTAATTTATTTTCAAATGTCACATCCCTTCAAGACTGATGCTGATGCTGAGTGCCTGTGCTGTTATGTTGACTGACTATCCTCCTCCTCCTCAATGATCCGATTGATGATAATAGCTTGGAAGAACATTTTTGTTTCTGGGTGCCACCACCAGTGGCTAAGGTCCAATTTTTCAGCCCCTGTTTAACAGGGGCATGTAATTACAAATTTTTATGCAATGCTATGCAGCAGGGCTCATTCCTGCACCACCACCACCAAAGGCCCATTTTTTCAGCCCCTGTTCAACAGGGGCATGCAATTACAATTCTTGATCTAATAATTCACAGCAGGGCCCATTCCTGCGCCCACCAAGAGTAACTGTGAGGCCTTACAGTGTTGTGTCAACACCACCACCACCAAAGGCCCAATTTTTCAGCCCCTGTTCAACAGGGGCATGCAATTACAATTCTTGATCTAATAATTCACAGCAGGGCCCATTCCTGCGCCCACCAAGAGTAAATGTGAGACCTTACAGTGTTGTGTCAACACCACCACCACCACCACCAAAGGCCCAATTTTTCAGCCCCTGTTCAACAGGGGCATGCAATTACAATTCTTGATCTAATAATTCACAGCAGGGCCCATTCATGCGCCCACCAAGAGTAACTGGGGGCTCACAGTGTTGTGGCAACACCAACATGTAAGGGGTAAATTTCAGCTGAGTATATACGGCAGGCCCCTACTTTCAAACATCCAACTTGCAAACGGAAGGATACAACAGGAAGTGAGAGGAAATCTACCCCTAGGAAGGCAAATTCTCTCCTGTAAGAGTTAATATGGGAAAAAAGTGTCTCCTCTCCACTGATGCTTTATCACCAATTCTTGTTTCAATAAAAACCCCAAATTTTCAAAAAACATTTGTCATTAGGACGGAAAGTGAGGTGAACTGTTCTGAACAGGTGCACACTGCACAGACAGCAAAACAAATGTTACAGGAGTGATAACCCTTCCCTATGTTTTCCAAAAAGCTTAAAAATAGATTTTTTGGCTGGAGCTACACCTAAACAATGTACCTGTTCAAAATTACAAACAGATTCTACATAAGAACAAACCTACAGTCCCTGTCTTGTATGCACCGCCTGTATACAGCTGTTCAGAGTATATAGGGCCTTTTTTATTTTGTGTGCGGGGTTCCCCTTAATATCCATACAAGACCCAAAGGGGCTGGTAATGGGCTGGGGTGGGGGGGGGGGGCTGTGATGGGGTAGCTATGCCATTTTTCTTAAAGATTTTCATCCATATTACCGGGACCAGACATTACATTAAAGCCGCAAGCAGTTTTAAATGGCTTTTTTTCCTTTAGAAATTTAATTTTGTGCAGGGACAGTTCTAAACACGGGAAAGACGTGGCACTTCACAGGCATACTTTAGACACCCCCCAGGTACGATATTTAAAGGAATATTTGACTTTTTTTTTTTCACTTGATGCATCATTAAAATGACTGCTCCCGAAAAACTGCAGTTTTTAAAACTTTTTTTTGGATTGATACATGTCCCCTGGTGCAGAACCCGGGTTCCCAAACCCTTTTTAGGACAATAACATTCATAATAGTCATTATAATTAGCACTTTAGATTTCGAACGTTCGCATCCATTGTATTTAATAGGGTTCTAAAGTTTGTGCAAACTTTCGGTCCGTTCGCGGGTTCTGGTGCGAACCGAACCCGGGGGTGTTCGGCTCATCACTAGTGGGAGCTATGGAAAAAATGCAGGCTAACCAGGTTAACCAGGAGCATTTAGTAGCTGACCTGCAATTACAGATTGAAGTTCTGGAGGATAGAAGCCGCTGGAAAAATTTGCGACTGCGAGGAGTTCCAGAAGCTATGGGGATGGAAGATTTAAGCTTGAAAATAAGAGCAGTTTTTGGCTCAATAATAAAATTACCGCAGGGTGAGATTGACATTGAGAGGGTGCATAGAGCCCAGTGTCCAAAACCCCAGAATGTGGAAAGACCTAGGGACATAATATGATAAAGCATTCAACTTGCTAGGAAGAATGAGCATAACAAAAGGAGTTGGGACTTTGTACGAGGCACAGGGCATGTAGAGCCATGTACCTCCATCCCCGATACTTGGAAAAAAGGAGAACATGGGTGGGACTTTATATGAAGCATACATCTCAGGAGATACCCGACAAGAAATAACTATGGCAGTATACTGTTGCACTGGAACTTGAACCGTTAAATGAAAACATTGCATAACAATTGGCAGTCATTACTTTAATTGGGTAATAAATATGACAACAACAAAAAATAACACAGCATACCTAGTATATTGGTTAAAAGTTGGAATGTACATAAAATACAACAATAATGGTAGCATGGTATAATAACATGATCAGTTCATAATAAAAACATTGCAACAGAGCCAGTTCGTGGGGTGTCTCCGTGGTAAGTAGGTAGGGCCTAGACATGTTGGTACAGTCCGATTGATATATAGAAATTATTAAAAATGCTGATAAAGTGGGGGCAGATGAGCATCTATGGGCTCAAGATAACATGATATAGCAACATAATTGGTACATAGTAAAACGTTGAAAAACCAAGTTCGTTAGAGTGGAGTCTCCATAGTAGCTGTGACACCAATTGGTAGATAGAGTCCAATTGGTGTTTGATGTAGTTGGTAGACTAGTAGCAATATATGTGCGAGGAGGCATCTATTGGCTCGACGCGTTTCGTGGCCATTACCACTCTTCAGGAGCAAGTATGAGATGGATGTCTAAAATGTTAAAACAGTAAAAGGGTAAAACTAAATATAAGATTTTTGGGTCAAGGTATGGAGAGGGGGGAACAAAAGGGCAATGATGATTCCCCCAAAAAATACTTACAAGTAAGCCCATAACTAAGGGTAAAGGCGTGGAGGGCAGGAGGCTGGTCGGGAAGGTATCAGCCACCGGGAGCTGGGGTGGATTGGCCCCAATGTACAAAGCTGGAATGCCAGTTAGACTGAAGTCCCCAGGGGGTATCTCCTGAGATGTATGCTTCATATAAAGTCCCACCCATGTTCTCCTTTTTTCCAAGTATCGGGGATGGAGGTACATGGCTCTACATGCCCTGTGCCTCGTACAAAGTCCCAACTCCTTTTGTTATGCTCATTCTTCCTAGCAAGTTGAATGCTTTATCATATTTCCAGGGATGGAAGCATGCATCTATACCTATCTAGAATTTTATTTTGTTGGTACACTCCAGTGTCTAATATGTTAAAACATTTAGGTGTTTATTATGCTCTTATTAATCTACATTGGTCTTGTAGGTGTAGGGGGGCTTGGCCAATTAGTATCCCCTCCCCTAACACTGTTACCACAGTGTGTTAGTTTGCTCTATGCTTTGGGCCTTTACGTGTCTGAGTTGGTTGGCCTTGGCCGGCCTTTTCAGTCCCGGGAGCTGCGATGCGCTCCTGGGGCCTGCCCCTCCCCTCTTCGGTTCCGGCTGGTCACACGAGGGTCTGGGCAGGCTCTCAATTGCGCATCGACGTCACGCATCCGGCCTTGTGCGTGCCGCGTCACTACATATGCGACGTCGGCGCGCTGACGCTGTTGTTTTTCACTCAACTTCAGGTAATTCCTGTGGTCCTCTACCAATAGTACTAATCATCATGTTTTTGTTTTTTTTCCCTTTTACCTCTCATTCACTACTGATCCCAATCCCTTCTTATAATTGGCTGTTTACCTCAGTCTAGGGGTTGGCTTTTAGTTTCATTATCACCAAACCCTCCCCCCCTCTGTTACCACAACTGGGGTACATCCTACTACTTTTTTATACAATGTCCTACACATCCCAACACTTCTCTCTACATACTGGTCCTTGCATTTACTACACTCTTTTTCATGGTCACCTTTTGTTTAATTTTAGGATACTTACCATGGGAGCTTTTTCCCCCCCTGGGGACTTCAGTCTAACTCTCATTCCAGCTTTGTACATTGGGGCCAATCCACCCCAGCTCCCGGTGGCTGATACCTTCCCGACCAGCCTCCTGCCCTCCACGCCTTTACCCTTAGTTATGGGCTTACTTGTAAGTATTTTTTGGGGGAATCATCATTGCCCTTTTGTTCCCCCCTCTCCATACCTTGACCCAAAAATCTTATATTTAGTATTACCCTTTTACTGTTTTAACATTTTAGACATCCATCTCATACTTGCTCCTGAAGAGTGGTAATGGCCACGAAACGCGTTGAGCCAATAGATGCCCCCTCGCACATATATTGCTACTAGTCTACCAACTACATCAAACACCAATTGGACTCTATCTACCAATTGGTGTCACAGCTACTATGGAGACTCCACTCCAACGAACTTGGTTTTTCAACGTTTTACTATGTACCAATTATGTTGCTATATCATGTTATCTTGAGCCCATAGATGCTCATCTGCCCCCACTTTATCAGCATTTTTAATAATTTCTATACATCAATCGGACTGTACCAACATGTCTAGGCCCTACCTACTTACCACGGAGACACCCCACGAACTGGCTCTGTTGCAATGTTTTTATTATGAACTGATCATGTTATTATACCATGCTACCATTATTGTTGTATTTTATGTACATTCCAACTTTTAACCAATATACTAGGTATGCTGTGTTATTTTTTGTTGCTGTCATATTTATTACCCAATTAAAGTAATGACTGCCAATTGTTATGCAATGTTTTCATTTAACGGTTCAAGTTCCAGTGCAACAGTATACTGCCATAGTTATTTCTTGTCGGGTATCTCCTGAGATGTATGCTTCATATAAAGTCCCACCCATGTTCTCCTTTTTTCCTAGGGACATAATATGCCATCTGTATAAGTACCAACAAAGAGAGCAAATTCTTGAAGCAGCATGGGACATGGGGGAAATTGTCTTTGAGGGGGCACATATAAAGATCCTCCAGGACTTGTCATGGGCTACACTCCAGCGTAGAGCATGCCTGCGGCCAATTCTGGACCTAGCAAAAGAACAGGGGTGTTCCTATAGGTGGGGGTACCCATTAGCAGTGATTTTTTGGAGAGTAGCAGACTCATTTATCCTTAGATCAATGACAGACCTACCAGATTTTTTTTCGGTTTGTAGAAGCGACCCCAATTCAAGTCCCAAATTGGTTATTTCACATTACATACGTAGAGAGTCGTCGGGGGACCTCAACCTCCCAGGGACAACGGAGAAGTTCATATGCAAGATGGCATCAGCAGACTAGGGGACCAGCTCAGAGATCAATGGAGGATTTAAACCCCAACCCAGGGCCTATACCTATAAGACTAGATAAAGTGTAGAAGAAGAAGTGGCATACTAGAGCATACCGGAGTAATACAGGGGAACTTAAAGAATGGAACTTAAAACCCCCTCCAAAAACCCCCTACTCTACTATACTATGGAAGAGAACATTATGGCATCCCCACCCCCCCCCCCCCCGCTACTCCTCCTTGATTCCCCACCCCCTTTTATTTTTTTTTATTTTTTTTAAGGTTCCAATTTATGTTTTCTTATTCTCCCTTCTCCCTGTGCCGTATGGGTCAAGGGGGCCTAGTATAGTACTGTACGGAACAATATGATGGAATATGAAGTTTGACGTATGGGAATAATAAAGGGAGGGTAATGGGAAGGTAACGGGAGGGTAAGGGGAGACATTGAGGAGATACTGGTCATGGATAGTGGGGGGATTCCTTTTTTTTTACACTATATGTTGGTACACTAAACATGATTCACTAATTTTCACTCTCTGATAGGAGACTTGTTGTTTTTCACTTTTCCTTTTTTTTTTTTTTTTTGGCCTCTTCTCTTATTTTTTCTTTTTTTTTGCCTCCTTTGTTGTAGGTATTTAGGCTGCAAGTGGGCACATGGGGTACATGGGGTACACAGGCAGATACAATCAATAGCTTGTGGATTTTCCTCTATTTTCTTCTCCCCTCCTTTTTTCCTTTTTTTCAAGAGGGAAGAAGAAAGAGCATAACACATACACAAACACACACATATATATATAGAGATTAAAATAAGATACAAGTCACATAATTTAGGGGGATAGAAGCCCCCTTCCTTTCTTTTGGTGTCGGGGCTAGGGTTAAGATGGGAGTTTGCACAATAAAGGGAACTAGGATCCATACTTGAGAGTTTATAACACTATTTTAGTATGTTTAAGGATCCAGGTTCCAACCCCCCCCCCCCCCCCGTCCATGTTCATTATCTGTTCCTTATTGGTTTAAAGTTATGTACTCTCCCCTGTTATCCCTCCTTTTTTTGTGTTATTGTTCGATTTTTGGACTATGTTGGTATAGAGGGGGTTGATTATGGCCCAAAAGAGAACGGAAAACGAACGGTAGCAATCAATTAAAATGAACATGGCCCTGTGTGAGATATACTGAGACTATGGATTTGGGCCTTTCCCTCCCTTCCTAGCCTATAGGGAGTGGGGCATATCAGGGGGGAAGCTAAGCGGGAGAGGAGGGGGAGGGGGAGGAAGAGAGGGGATGGGCACATGTCTATGGGATCCATGGGCTTTGAATAGAAATAAGGGGATATGGTGAGTAAAGGGGCTCTATGTGTCCCGAATCTCCCCCTTCTAGTATTATTATTTATGTTGTATTTCCTCCTCGTTTTTCTTTCCTCTCTCCCTCTCTTTCACCCCCCTCATGCGTAGGGACGGGGGAGAGAGGAAGGGGAAGGAGCTCATGTCTCCCAGGGGGGAATAAATGAGAGGGGACAGAAGGGACAAGGGGGATATGGGATGGATTGGGGATATGGGCTCCAGAAGGGGTGAAGGGGGGATTGGTTGGGATGAGAGACGGATTTTAACCAGATTGTATTGAGGGACACAAAAGAGGGAAGGAATTATTTTTAGGAGATAGGAATTGTGCAGAAGGGCGAAAGTGGATAAGGCTGTTTATAAGTCCAGATTGCCAAATTATGAGTTCCTAAGTTATCCTCTCCTATGAAGAGAAATAGTAGAGGCCATATACAAGGCCATATATAAGGGAAGATAGATAACCCTACGTGTTCCCTAAAAGATTGTGGAAGAGATAAAAAGTGATATAATGTGTTCCCTCCCAACTTTTTGACTCATCTCTTGTACCATATATGTTAATTTGAAATTCGCTATAGTTCTCCGGTTTTCTCCGGGCATGCCATGTTGGTTATTTTTATTTTTCTTCTTCTTTCTTCTTGCCAATGAATGACCTGATGAGATAGAGTAGACAGGGGAGTCTGGAGGGACCTGGAGCGAACTATCACGGGCCCCCCCGATCAACCCAGGTACACGCACCCATATAGGTGGACGCCCAAATACCGTTGTATCGGTGAGCGTCTTTTTTGTTTAGCAGATAGCTAATCGCACTAGGTTAAGGGTGGGGGGGTTTCCCCGCCTTTGGGTTTTTTTTTCTTTTTTTTGCTTGGCACCTCTCTCTCTTTCTCTCCTCCTGATCCACTGGTCCAGTGGATCAGTGGAGCAGAATGGAGACTTTGAAAATACTCTCACTGAATACTAAGGGGCTAAATACGCCAGAAAAAAGGAGGATGCTCCTGCATGATATGCGTCGCCTGGAAATTGATGTAGCTTTCATACAGGAAACTCACTTTAGAGATGACAAAACCCTGATCTTAAAAAATAGCTTTTACCCAACTGTATATCATTCGACTAACCAGGTAGCTAAATCAAAAGGGGTCTCTATTCTCTTAGCAGGGAGAATACCATGGACTTACATAGATTCTATGAGAGATCCAATAGGAAGATACCTGTATGTGAAGGGTAAAATAGGAGATATAGGGATTACATTAGCAACTGTATATGCACCTAATGATCATCAAGAGGTCTTTATGACCAAAGCTATTAAACGGTTAATGGGATTTACAGAAGGTCAACTGATCCTAGGGGGAGATTGGAATATAACATTAGTGCCGAAAGAAGATACCTCCTCGGGAATTTCGTCTATCCCTTTTAGCGTGCGAAACCGGATTGTCCAAACCCTTCATAAAAATCAATTGATTGACATATGGCGGCTTTTACATCCTAAAGAAAAAGACTTTGCGTTTTACTCGCCACCTCATAAAACATACTCCCGAATTGACTTTTTCCTTGTTCCACATGCTCAGTTGCATTCGGTTAAAACACCAATTTTTATGACCTATGTACTACAAGATCCTACTGGGTCCAGATCAAATCAATGGAGACTGAATGAAAGTCTTCTACAGGATAAAGAGGTTATGGAAGACGTGATCAAAGAATTACAATTCTATTTTTCAATTAATGATACCCCAGATTGTGACCCAAGAGTTATCTGGGAAGCACATAAAGCGGTCATACGCGGGATATTGGTTAAACACGGCACAAGTATTAAAAAGAAACGTACAGAACAGCTAAAATATCTTCTGGAGTCTAAACATAAACTGACACGTTCACCGTCCTTAGAGAGGAAACTTATGGACAAACGAACACAAGTTACAGATCTCCTGTATTACAAGCCTAAAGCGGCTATACAGATATGCCGGAAATTTTCATATGAATCAGGAGATAAATGTGGGAAAACATTGGCCAGAACCTTACAAGAACAGAAACGAAGTAATTATATACCTCACATTAGCTCCCCGAATAAACCTAAAGCAACAAAACCACAGGAGATAGTAAGAGAATTCCAAGAATTTTACCATACACTGTATAATTTAGAGAATAAACCCCCTACACAAGAGCAAATAAATTGGTATCTGTCGGCGTCAGGCATACCAAGACTTTCCGAAATAGACAGAGAGAGACTAGAGATCCCTATAAGCAGAGAAGAAGTGGAGGCAGCGGTAGGCTCTATGAAGCTGGGAAAAGCACCGGGGCCGGACGGCCTCACAGCACAATATTATAAAAAATTATTTCCCCACTTAGCGGAATATATGGTGAAGTTATTTAATGATTTAGGGTCCTCAGCTACCTTAATGAAAGATACCCTACTAGCATATATTACAGTGATACCAAAAGAGGGGAAAGATCCAGCCTCATGTGGAAGTTACAGTCCAATATCTTTATTAAATTTGGATCTAAAAATCTTTACTATGGTCCTGGCGGATAGGATCCAGCAGTGTGTCCCGAATTTGATACATCTAGATCAGGTGGGATTTGTTCCCACAAGAGAAGCGCGTGATAACACAACGGAAGTTATTAATCTGTTACAGATAGCGAATAAGACACAGACGCAATGTGTATTCCTGAATTCAGACGCTGAGAAGGCCTTTGACAGGGTGAACTGGATGTGGATACGGGCAGTTCTTCATTATGGAGGGTTTGGAGACAAGATACTGCAGTGGGTTGCTGCCATATATTCCTGTCCTACAGCCCGGGTACGGGCAAATGGAATATTATCAGAACCCCTCCCGATTACAAATGGGACACGACAGGGATGTCCCCTGTCTCCACTCCTCTTCGCCCTGTCACTGGAACCATTTCTGTGCACAATACGACGGAATCAAGATATCTCAGGGATTCAAATAGGGAATATTCAATCTAAAATATCGGCCTACGCGGACGATATGCTTTTTACACTCACCAAGCCATTAATTACAATCCCAAATTTGATGAGGGAATTTAAGGAATATGGGGCTCTCTCGAACCTCCGTATTAATTTCCAAAAATCGGAAGCAATGGGGGTTAAATTACTAGGTACATCGTTAATACAATTGAAACAAAACTTTAAGTTTAAGTGGACAGACGGAGCTTTAACGTACTTAGGTACCCTACTCCCAAAAAATTTGGCGAAAATATATGAATTAAACTTTCCCCCGTTACTGCAAAGGGTTAAGACTCTCCTGGACAAATGGAGACTCGGTTTCCATACATGGCTAGGACGATGTAACATTATTAAAATGAGTATACTTCCTAAAATTCTATATTTATTACAGGCACTGCCAATACATATCCCCTTAAGCTTTATTAAACAGACTCAAAAGCTAATATTTGAATTTATATGGGCATATAAACAACCCAGGATACAACGGAAACAGTTAATGTATAGTAAGAGACAGGGGGGATTGGCAGTACCAGATATACGGAAGTATTACCAAGCAGTACACTTGAATAGAGTGGTTGACTGGAATAGGCATGCAGAGACTAAACTATGGGTACAAATTGAAAATGCACAGTCCCCGGTGCCACTAAATGGAGCACCATGGTGCCTCGCTGCAATGCCGAGAGGGGTGGTTGCCAGCCCGGTGGTGGGCAATACGGTCAAACTATGCGCGACCTTGCTTCCCACTATCGGAGTGGCACCTATGACCTCTCCACTATACCCAATATTGGGCAACCCATCCTTTCAGCCGGGATGTGAGGAGAGTGGATTCCGATATTTAATGAGTATGGGATACACTCGAGCATTCAATTATATCCACGCTGGAACCTGGGTCACAACAAAGGAGCTGATGGAGCAAGGAAACATTTTTAGACTAAAATTTTGGAATGCCCTACAGATTACCCATTTTCTTAGCACGCTTCCGAGTCCGGGACAGATGGATAGATCGTTGACCACATTAGAGAAACTTTGTAATGAGAAAGGAGCAACATCACATACACTATCAATATGTTACGAATTGTTGAATACTCAGCCAGAAATTCCCTTCCTGAAATATATCCAGGATTGGGAAAAGGAACTAGGGAGGACTTTTAGTCCGGAGCAGCGACAGAGGATGCTTAGGCTTACACACGAGACTTCAATATGTGTGAAAACACAAAAAACCAATTTTAAGATCTTATCCAGATGGTATAGAACACCAGAGAAACTTGGGGAAATGTTTCGGAAGCTTCAGACCGGTGCTGGAGATGTCAGGAAGAGAAAGGCACTATGCTACATATATTCTGGGACTGCCCCAGAATAAGGAGGTTTTGGCTGGGGATTAGACAGTCCCTTCAACTATGCACGGATCTAACAATACCTGAGGGCCCGGAGTTCTTCCTATTACATGTTAACGTAATACCCAAAAGGATATATAAGGAATCATGCATTACGTACCTTTTTTTTTTTTTTTTAAACCATAGATTTTTATTGGTTTTTCTTGTTTTTTCCACAGTGTATACAGAATATATGATACATTATACAGTACAGAGTCATACAATGTGATTAACAAGTATAGATCCTAAGGGGAGGAGTATAACCTGCAAGTTATGTATGGAACTACACAAGTAGGGATTGGCATAAGCCTCACTAGGAGGATAAGCCTGTCACCCCTTTAGGGTTCACACTGTGAGCAGGCTACTTGTATGGACGATGCTGTGTAGTTCGTCCCGGACCTTAATGAGGGTCCAAGGATTTCAGTTAAACATTAGGATCAGGAACGCTTAAACTGTAACCAATATTAAACAAGGATAAGTCTAAACTATGTGGGTAAGCATATTTGGACAAGCATTCCTAGTCATACCTTACTATTAGATAGTTCATACCACTAGACGTTGATGGAGATCATTCATCAAATCATAATATAGCATATTCTGTCATATTTGTGAGAGGGCGTATTTGGATGTTTTCCATATTTCCCAGTTTCTATGGAAGTTTAGGGAACGTCTTTCGGTATAAGCAAGCATCCTTTCCATAGTATATTGTGAATTTACTCTAGCTATGACTACTGAGATATTGGGAGGCGCTTGGGAGCGCCATTCTTTTGCAATCGATATGCGCGCTGCGAACATGACGTGAGTGACCACTTTTCTCATTAGAGGAGGGAAGTTTTCTATCCCCATGTTCAGTATTGCAAGTGCAGCGTTAATAGTATAATCTATTCCGGTGATTTTCCGAACGAGTGATTGCACTTTTAACCAGAATGTGTGTAGTACATCACAACTCCAGAATATATGGATTAGACTACCTGTGGATTTGCAATTTCTCCAGCATAAAGGCGAAGTATCAGAGTTCATTTTATTAAGGCGGGCCGGGGTAAAGTACCATCTGTGTAGGAGTTTTTGAGCATTATCCCAGTGGTCCACGCATGCCGAAGATTTACTGTTGTATTGTATTGCTTTATGCCACTGGTGTAAAGGGAATTCTTTCTGAAGTTCTTGTTCCCATTTATACATACATGGGAGCTTAGTTTGGACATAGAGTGGGGACGCGTATTTGTAAAAGAGGGATATACCTTTGAGGTTATTGGGGGGTTTGCTCATAAGAAAATCCCACAGTCTTTGCGGGATTTCTATTGTTTTAATTGGTGTACTACGCCAATAATGATGTATCTGGAAGGCCCTGTAGTTATCTATTACACTCTTTGCATTCAAAGTTGGGACTGTGAAGTGCGTTCCCACCTTTCTCCAAGATTGTGCCGAGAAGTTAGGTATTAAATATTCATAGGATGCAAGTGGGAGAATTAGTTTGTGGGTGGGGGTATCAGTGAAGCGGGTATTGGTTAGGGAGGACCAAGCATCTATGGATGCTTGTATAGTTGGGTACGATGGAGCGATGGTTCTATGATTAATGCTGGCAGCAAAAGCTAATGCCGGAAGATTATGACCAGGTGTGACTGTGCTTTCAATGTCTGACCATCGGTTGTCTGTTTGGCAGGAGAACCAGTGTCTTAGTTGATCTAAAATTGCAGCCCTATAGTATAGTTGGGCATTCGGCAATCCCACCCCTCCAAGATGCTTAGGTTTGTAGAGCTGTGCTAGTGCAACTCTTGGTTTTTTACCCCCCCAAATAAACTTTTTCAGAGATGCCTCTAATTGCGTAAAGAATTTTTGGGGTACTGGGATGGGCAGTGTCCTGAAGTAGTAAAGGAGTTTAGGCAATACCTGCATTTGGTACGCGGCTACCCTCCCCAGCCAAGTGAGATGTAGGGTGCCGATTTGATTAAGTTCCGCATCTATTCTACTCAGTAGCGGGGGGTAGTTAGTCGGGTAGATTTTGGCGGATGATGAGGTTAGCTGCACACCCAAGTACGTGATAGCCGGGGGATCCCAGTTGCAAGGGAATATGGTTTGTAATCTAGTTTTTTCTTCGCTTGGGATGTTAAGTGTTAGAGCGTAGCATTTAGATGTGTTGACTTTGTAAAAGGAGATCTGCCCAAATTTGTATAATATATTTTGGATGGCTGGTAGAGATGTTGATGGGTTGGAGACAGTGAGAATGATGTCATCCGCGAAAAGTCCTATTTTATGGGCTCCGGAACCAGATTCTATGCCTGTGATTTCTATATTGGACCTGATCGATTCCGCTAGAGGTTCTATAACTAGGGAGAAGATAATTGGGGATAGTGGGCATCCTTGTCGGGTGCCATTTGATAATTTAAAGGTGTCAGAGAGCATACTGGACGTGTATACTCTGGCAGTAGGGTTAGAATATAGGGACATTATGGCCATGTGAATTGGACCTGATATTCCGAATTTGTGTAGAGTCTTTGACAGATATCCCCAATGGACCCTGTCAAAGGCCTTTTCTGCGTCAAGAGCTAGGAAGGTACTAGGTGTTCGCGTGACCTCTGCTAAGCGTAGAAGGTTTAGCATTCGTCTAGTGCTATCCGGGGCTTGTCTACCTTTCACAAAGCCAACTTGATCCAAACCTATAAGAGAGGTAGTTACATCCATCAGTCTATTTGCTAGAATTTTGGCATATATTTTCAGGTCGGAGTTTAACAGTGATATAGGTCTAAAATTTTGTGGCAGCGACGAGTCTTTGCCAGGTTTTGGTAATGTAACTATTATCGCTTGGAGCATTTCATTCGGGAAGGAGCCTGATGAAGCTGCAATGTTAAAAATTTTCACTAGCTCAGGTGTTAGGAGCGAAGAAAACGCTTTATAATATTCAGCTGAGAAGCCGTCTGCGCCTGGAGATTTATGCATGGGTAGTGATGTAATAACATCCTCAACTTCCTGGGTGGAAATGGGAGCATTCAGTTTTTGCAGGTAAATTGGCTCTATACAGTATACACGTAAGGTGTACACTACTTAAAAAGTCATCAATCTCTTTGTCTGAAGGTTGATGAGTAGATGAATCTACATTAAGATTGTACAAGGATTCATAATAGTCCTTAAACGCATTGGCAATATCTTTAGGATTGCTAAGCAACTCCTTGGAGACGTGGTGCTTGATGTGCTTAAGATTGGAGCGTACCTGTCGTTTCTTAAGTTGGGAGGCTAGGATTTTACCTGCTTTATTATTTTGGGAATAGTATGAAACTTTCAATCTTTTAAAGTAAGTGTCATAATCTGCTCTAATTTCCTGTCTTAGATCCTCACGGCAGGCAGTGAGGCGTTTAAGGATATTGTCAGATTTGGTGTCTGTGTTTTTGTGCTGTGTTTCTAAATCTGCTATGGATTCCTGTAGCTGTGTCATGCGTTGTAATTTTTTCCTCTTTTCCCTGGAGGCAATTTGGATAAGAGTACCCCTAGCAAAAGCTTTGTGTGCACACCAGGTGGTCATAGGGGATCATTCCCCATTATCATTGATCTTAAAATATTCTGTCAACCTTCCCTCTATATCATCTCTGATCTTGGGGTGCGACAGGAGGAAGGTATTATTACGCCACAGAGGCCTGTGAGAGAATTTGCCGGTATCCACAATCCCAATAGTCACTGGCGCATGGTCCGACCATGTGATATTATGGATGTCAGCAGTTCGGACATTTTGCAATGTGTGTATATCAGTTAGGAAGAGATCAATTCTTGAATAGCTATCATGTACCGTTGAATAATACGTATAGTCTCTTTCATTAGACCTAAGGCAGCGCCATGGATCAAAGAGCCGTTCTTCATGGCACAATGATCCTAATGAGGGCCTACGCCTACGGGCTACTGAAGACACGTCTAATTCTTCCTTCATAACTATATTGAGATCACCACATAATATCAGACCACCCTTTTGTAGCTTCTTAGCCAGCTTAATAATCTTGCGAATAAATTTCAAAGGTCTTACATTGGGCGCATAAACATTCACTAGTGTGTAGATGGTTCGGTTCACTTCAACTACTAATATAAGGTAGCGTCCAAGGGGGTCAGCATGTTCCTGTGAAAGAGAAAAGGTTAATGTGTCCTTGAAAGCAGTCATTACCCCATTCTTTTTTGTAGAGTTTTTGGCAGTAAAGATATGTGGGAATCTGACGTGTGTACATTTTGGGGGGTTCACACTAGAAAAATGAGTCTCTTGTACACATAAGATCTCACACTGTGAGTCCATGGCGGATTTCCAGAGGGCTCTCCTTTTATGCGGGCTGTTCAACCCCCTCACATTATATGACATAAGCTTAAGGGTCATTCCATTGAAGTGTTGCGCATTGCTGCCATCTAGTGGTTGGTCCTATTAGTAGTATCCTTATTCCAGGTATGTTCAGAGTGCTTGTGATCCGAAAAAGAGAAAAGTAAAACTGTTTCGTAACTTGAGAAGTAACAAAAAAACGAATCAGAGTCAACTGAAGAAAAACTGTACAAGCGTCATAAAGGATAGGCCGCTTGGTATGCGGCAAACAGGTTACGGAAAGCATCTCGTAACTTATGTGGGGGAAAAGGTGAATAGACATTCAACCATACAGCCGAACAACGGGCGTAATGATTAGTCACTCATAGAATATGAGAAGGTCAAAAGGTATCAGGCTTGCAGTGTCCCTGGGAGAGAGGAAAAGGCAGTCTAAGAGAGACACTGGACATCATGTCAAACTTGGATACAGTGGTTATTTACCCTTGCTCTGGCGAGAGTTGTTGCGGCTTTGGCGTGGAGGATTCATGTCCGCAGGGATTCCATCCGCGGGTAGAAGATGCCATTTACGGAGAAGCTCTAGCCCTTTTTCCAGAGTCGCAATTGTATGCGATACATTATTCATGTCCACTAGCAATTTAGCCGGGAAGCCCCATTTGTAGAGGATTTTATGATTGCGCAGCATTTTGGTAATCGGAACCAGGTCTCGCCTGGCGGACAGGGTAGCTTGCGACAAGTCAGCATATAGCGCAATTCCAGAAAATGGATCAGGGAGAGCAGGGTGTTGTCTTGCAAAACGCATGAGCTGATCCTTTACATGGTAAAAATGTATTCTTGCAATAACATCTCGGGGGATTTGATCGGGCAGGAAAGAGGGTTTAGGCAGTCTGTGGGCCCTGTCAATGGTGATGTCTGCTGAACTCAATGACGGAAGGGCTGTCAGCATAAGCTTTTGCAGGTACGCTGTGAGTTCAGCAGGCTTGACTGTCTCAGGTTTCCCTCTAAATTTAATATTATTCCTCCTTGCCCTGTCCTCAAGGTCAGCTATCTTAAGGCGCATAGCTTTAATCTCGTCTTCCACCTCAAAGTGAGCATCAACAAGCTCATTGTGTGCCAATGTAAAATCCTCCATTTTTTTTTCCACATATTCTACCCTGCTAGCCACCGCAGCAACTTCTTTTTGTGTGATATGCATAAACGCTGCCATGTCATGTTGGAGGGCCCCCCTCAGGGTTTGCAGCATTTCTTTCATTGTGGTATCTATAATGGGCATCCCTGAGGTGGGAAATGCATCCAGCTGTTGATTATAGTTGGAGGATTCCTCCATTTCTTCCCCTGCAGTTTCCGTGTCATTCAGAGGCTCCCCTCCATCCCCCACCCTTCTCCTTTGTTTAGCAGGGCTATTAAAAGGTGATGATGCTGAATTAAGGGATTGGGGATGTGACTCACCCGAGGATTGCAGTGGATTGCTGGAAGGCTGCATCATGGAGGCTGAGGAACGGCTCCCGGCGCGGGCGCCATCTTGGATTTCTCGGCCCGCTAATGGAGGGAAGAAATCCGTTAGTTTTCGGGGTCCCTCTCTCTCCTTGCGTTTCAGCATTGTTGCCACACTGTACCCCTCGTCTTTCCCAGTCGATCGATATATTTTTTGTGATGCCTGTACCGCTGTGAGCCGCGTTAGTACACCCGGTGTGTCAGAGCTCACCTAACACACATCCATCAGCTCTGGCTGCCGGCTCCGCCCCTCCGCATTCCGTACCTTTTAGATGCCGCAAAGGCATGTATTCCGCTAAAATGGAAATCAATATCACCACCGACATTAGAAATGTGGATTAGTAAGGTGAGGGAGATTAGCAAACTAGAAGATCTAGACCTCTCTGCACGTCAACAGTACGAAAGGTACTCCGAGACCTTGGAGCGCCTTTCTGGCCTCAGAGGAGGGGGAAGCTCTACGGGGAAAAGAAGCGAGGGGGGAAGAGGTTTATTGAGTATATTTATTTTATTTTTTGGGGTGGTAGAGAAGAGAGGTGAGGAAAGCAGAGGGGTGGGTTTTTTTTTTTTGTCTGTTTCTGTTTTGTTTTGGTTTATTATGAGGTTATGTTTTGTATGATTATATTGTTATTTATGTTGTAAAATAACAGATGTGGAAGCTCGAACTGTATGTATGCTTAAAAATAAATAAATTAATTAATTGAAAAAAATAAAATAAAATAGTTGTATTTTAACCACTTCAATACCGGGCACTTTTACCCCCTTCCTGCCCAGGCAAATTTTCAGCTGTCACACTTTGAATGACAATTGCGTGGCCATCCGACACTGTAACTATATGACATTTTATGAAAAAAAAAAATTCACACAAATAGAGCTTACTTCTAGTGGTATTTAATCACCACTGTTTTTTTTTTGCTTAATATATGAGAAAAGACCAATAATTTTGAAAAAAATATATGTTTTTCTTCGTTCATGTTAAATTTTTTTGCAAATAAATAATCTTTCTTCATACATGTAGGCCAAATTGTATTATGCTACATTTCAAATCAGACTATATTATTTAGTCTGTAGAAACGATCGGAAATTCCAAAAAGAAAAGTCCGATGTGAGCTTTTGGTCGGAAATTCCGACCATGTGTAGGCTCCATCGGACTTTTTCTGTCGGAATTTCTGCCAACAAAAGATTGAGAGCAGGTTCTCTATTTTTCCAACGGAAAAAGTTTCTATTGCAATTCTGACGCGCAAAAAAACACGCATGCTCAGAATCAAGCAGAAGAGCCGAACTGCCTATTGAACTTTGATCTCCGCTCGTCGTACGTCTTGTACGATACCAGGTTCTTGACGGTTGTAATTTTCGACAAGATTTGTGTGACTGTGTGTATGCAACACAAGTTTGAGACAACATTCCGTCAGAAAAAATTACAACTTTTCTTTTCGGAATTTCTGATCGTGAGTTTTTTTTTTTTTTTTTTAACATACTGAGCAAAAGAGTGTTATCATAGTAACTACCAACTCTGGTGAGTTGATCAGGATTTTTTTTTTTTTTACATACTATGGGGGTTATTTACTAAAGGCAAATCCACTTTGCACTACAAGTGCACTTGAAAGTGCACTTGGATGTACAGTCACTGTAGATCCGAGGGGAACGTGCAAGGAAAATAAAAATCAGCATTTTAGCTTGTACATGATTATATGATAAAATCAGCAGAGCTTCCCCTCATTTCAGATCTACCCCTCAGATTTTCAGCGACTGCACTTCCAAGTACACTTTCAGTGCACTTGTAGTGCAAAGTGGATTTGCCTTTTGTAAATAACCCCCCATGATTGCTTATAGCAGTACATTTCACTGCTATAAGCAAATATTTTTACAATTGACAGTGTGTAGACACTATGTATTGTTGTGATTAGCTGTGATTGGTCACAGATAATCATATGGTACAAATGGGCTGACATTGGCCCTGTCTGTACCATGTGATCACTGTGACCAATCACAGCTAGCAGCACAACTGTATACAATGAATGGTATGAAAGGAAGCCATTCATTGTTTACAACTGCCATGTGATCTGCTGTGATTGGTCACATGGTACCAGCAGTGGGCCAGTCATATGACGTCCTCCCAGAACAATAGGGTTCCCGTCTGAACATAATTTTACAATGGCCCAGGCAGGAAGCAGTTAAGTTCCTTTTTTTCACTAGATACACTTAAAAATACAATTTTGTATACATTAGTATTTATATTGTTCATATAACCTGTTTTTCCATATAACCTGACTATGTTGCACACAAAAAAAAAAAAACATGATTGGATGATAGAAGTCAGCCAGAGCTTCATTTTGATCATTAAACTCTTGGTAAAATTCCCTTGCAAAGTAAACAGCCTATTCACCTTTATAAAATTATCACAATTATCTCTGAGTTGTGAGATAACATCCCAGAATTCTGAGATATGCCAGGCTTATAGAACGATAATAGAGAGGCTTATAGCGATAATATCTCAGAATTCCAAATTGTTTTTCAGTGCTCCAATATATGATCTAAGAATTCTGCTCCCAATCCATGTGATTTATTTTTAAGAAATCACTTTGAAAATTGCAGATGCAAAATGAGAGAGAATGGATAACAGGAAAGAAAGCTGCATAGTATCATACTGTATATTATTGAATGGTAACATGGTCCCCAGAGACGCGGTGGGCGCGCGTGCGCCCCCTAGTGGTTTTTAAAGGCGCGACGTCATATGACGTCCAGTCAGAACAATAGAGTCTTCCGCCCGCCGTCATTTGACGGTGGGCGGTGGACAAGTGCTTAAAAGGGAATTTCAGAACTATCCAGGAAAGGAAAACGTTTGAGCTAAGAATGATAATTCTTTTTGACACAAAAACGAATGGCCTAAATTTAGATATTGGTTTCCTTACCCATTATACTACAGTTTTACGACCCCCTCTGTGACTATAATCCCCCCCCTCAAGTCTATAGCTCTCCCTCTGTCTTACCTCACTAACTCTGCTGCTATCTTTATTACCATTGATTTGTATGTGTTTGTTTTTATTTTTTTCCTTTCCCTCAGAGATTTTTTTTCTTGTTTTGTTTTAACATTCTGCTAAAAAAATTGTGAATCAGTACTGTTTGGACCTTGAGGAAGGGGACATACCCCAAAAGCTTGTCCTTAAAAATTGTATGTTAGTGCAAATAAAAAAAGTATCACGGACAATACTCAATTTTCAATGTTTACTGGTAGTGCTTATCAAGATAAAATGGTTACAGTCTTCTGTTTCTTTAACTGCTCTGTAGTATCACGGACAGTACGCAATTTTCTCTGTCACAATTGCACTAATACGGCTACAATCACGTCAAGTACCAGTGAACATTAAAAGAGAAGAGACAGTGTAAGCATGGGTTGTGAAGAAGGAAATTCTTATAATTCTCTGGCACAAGGGAGATATTGTCCTCAATTTTGTTCCTGAGTTTTTCTCCCTTCTGTGGCTATGAATGAGAAGATGAAAGAGCAAACCAGTTGATAATTGTATTTTCTTGGCCCTTTTGCTAACATAACTGTCTTGACCCTTGCTGTTATCACTAGTACATTAAATACTGCTGCTAGTTTTCCCCTCCCTCTTGCACGTCCATTCTTACAGCTGACATGGGTACTAGAATGCCAGTTGTTGTTATTCCCTTTGCATTTCTATCTTTCTTTCTGTGGACAATGTCTGCAGCATTACATTAAACTAACTTCAGGCCTGTCAGCAAGATGCATGGCAGCAGACAACAAATTACAGAATTTGAAGTACTATCAGTCAATTTGACAAGCTCCAACCATAAGCAATGTAATTTTTTTTTATAATTGCTAACAAACAAGACTAAAATTGTAAGGTTGAATGTGAGCCTTCAACAATTTAAAAAAAGTCAGCTAGCAACAACTTAGTAACTTAGGACACAAATGTAATCAATGCCACTCCTTTTTGAATAATACACCTTCAAATTTGTGTATGGTCAAAAGATCATTTTGCTTTATAAAACATTTTATAACAATATGAATGCTATTTGGGACAAGAATGGGTTAATAATCTACCCTGAAACACACTGCAGCTCTTTAACACTATTTTCATCTTTACATTTCAATATTGTTTTGGTATTAAAAACACAAATGTGCAGCCAGCAGCTGACCAAAATGGCTGCGTATCACAAGAGATCTGTGAGGAAAAACTAGGCAGAGTGTGACAGCAGCAGCACAGGGACCCACACCGCAACCTCCTCAGTCCCACAACTTTGCCAGTGGCAGCAGCTATGACCCTCAAACAGAAATCATAGAGGGACCCCACAAGTTTATCATGGCTGCAAAGATGGGAACAGAATTCTGCCTGTACATAGACAGTGACACTCACCTACTTCAACAATATCCAGGAGCCTTCATCAGAAAGACACAGCCCATGCTACACAATTTGGATCCAGCAGTCTACCTTCACAAGAAGCCCTAGCAACCACACACAGAATATTGTGGTGAGCAATATGCAATAGGCTTGTGCAATTCGTTTCGTAACGAAACAAAATTTGTCCGAATTTAGCAACTTTTGGACATTCGGAAGCATTCGAATTTCCGAACAAAGCAATTATGAATAAAACCGAATCCAAAATAAATTATATCGCAAATAGCGAATGCCCGAATGTCTTCGGAATAATTCGTTATGAAAAAAGTTACGAATGTACAAATTCATTCGAAGCACAATAACACTCTGCTCTGCTCTCTGCTTCTCCCTCACCGTGCTGAACTCCCTCTGAAAATGGTGTACAGGGGCGGAGGCTATATGTAAAAAACGAAAGTAAAATACAAGATTTAGAATCGTTACAAATAACCGCTATGTATTTAGAAAAGTACAAATCCATTCGAAGCACATTAGGCACAATAGGCAGCGTCGTTGTGAGAGCGACACGGAAAATTACAAATCAACTAACCCAAAAAAAGTTACGAAAGTAGGAGTTGTGTCCAGAATCAACGAAAAACAATGTACTCTACCGAAAGTACGAATTATAAATCAACTAAAAATAAGGCTTACATTATACGAATCATTCCGATTCAACGAAAAATTTTGATTGCGAAAATACGAATTAGTCCGAACACGAAAAATCCCGTCTAGCAAAATTAAGAACGATTACGAATCAACAGGACCGAAAAGAAACGAACGGAAACGAAACAAATTTTTCCGTTGTGCACAAGAAACAAACTGAAACTAAACAAATTTTTCCGTTGTCTAATATGCAATGTTCAAGGAATTTAAATCCCCTCCAGGATTACCCCATTTCTGACCAAACCATTTCAGACTCCACATTTAAGGACATGTCTATTGTTCGATTACTCTTTACACACTGATATGGAGTCTATGCCGAAGCATTTTTTAGGATACATCTTTAAAAAGTGTCAGGTAAACCACATTGACAGTAGATAGGTGAATTTTCTTCTACGCACAAGAAACCGGTTAACTCCCATAATGAAATTACTGATGATCTACAGTGGGCAAGGCTAAATATATCTGAGGAGTGAGGACCATTCATGACAGAATAATATGAAATTCAATGGTATTCCAGGATATTCAAGATTTGAAACAGCAAATATGTTGCCAACTACTATACAGATGAGCAAAAGAATGAATACCTGCTACAAACTTTTCATAACAAGAATAGTAAAACCTACACTGTCACTTCAGCTGAAAGTGCCTTAGGCTATTACAATTTGGGGACATTTAAATGGAATCCTTTCCACTTAGTGACAACTTTAAACCGGCAGTGCAAATTCTGTCTGAAATTGATACCTGACTGTGTTATATGAATTTTTTGCCTTTAGTGATTCAACATTACATGGTTAGCATTAGCAACAAGCATTCTCCTTTTCTATGCCACAGTGTGTTCCTCAATACTCATCTGATGAAGCAATGTTCTTAGCTGTTCATGGAAATAGTTTGCAGTTCTTTTTCAAACTGTTCTTTTTTTTTTTTAACAGTCTTTATTTTCTACAGTGCAAATGTTTGCCTTTCAGAGCTGCAACTTTCTCTTACCAGAGAAAATATCTAACTGCTAAATGAGCACCATTATTAACTGGCACAAGACCCATTTTTTATTTAACTCTGCTTTTCAGCTTTCTGATTTCAAGGTAAAACCCATTGTTTACATTCCCTTAGCAAGATTCAAAGACACTCCTTTCACATTTCATTGTAGAAACATTTGTACTGACAGTGATGTTCATCAATGTTAAGGCTTCATGCCCATGGACGTTTTTACAGCTGCGTTTTTTACAGCTTAAAAACGCCTGTCCATGTTATTGTAAATTTTTTATTTATTTTTTGATAAAAAAAAAAAACGTCGGAGCTAAAAAACACGACCGCGCGTTAGTGAGCATTAGTGCGCGTTTTTGCGCGTTTTTTGGCGCTTCGCGTTTTTTTCTGCCTGACTCCGACGCTGAGGAACGCACTGGTCCTGGGTTTTTTTTACAGCTTAAAAACATCTATGCTATTTGCAGCTCAAAAACGTCTTGGTGGGCAAGAAGCTATAGACTAACATGGACAGGCATTTTTAAGCTGTAAAAAACGCTCAAAAGCGCGGCTGTAAAAACGTCCGTGGGCATGAGGCCTAAAAGTCATAACAACCCCTATAAAGGAGGTATTTTATGGAGGTAAACCTTCAAAATGAAACGGCACATCATATGTAAAGAGATCCACTTCTTCACCTAGAGGCATCCCACATGCTTACAAAAAAAGGTCTCCAATTAATATTTTACAGCTACTGCTTAAATGTGAAAGGGTATTTTAATTGACATTGGTAACACAATTGCATTCTTTTGAAAAAACTAATACAAGGCCCTAAGGGAAGGAAAACTAAAAGGAATTCCATAAAGTGTCATAGACACACTTTTTTGGATAATGGCCCTTTAAAATCTGCACCAGATTCAAAAATCCCTACCACCAATTTTGGTAAAGTTATCAACTCATGTGGCAGATTTAGTTATTTTATAAAATCACCACTTGTAAAAAGTGGCACTATTAATGCACCAAATTCAATAATAGTTACCACAAGTTCATAGATAACCTATTTTAAGTTGACATACTAAGACAGGAGAAAGTGCAATTTATTCAACACAGCTGCACCCCTGGCTCCCTCTATCAAAAAAGTATTTTTGCATTTATTGTAACAGAACCTAATTTATGTGAATAGCACATTCTTCTGCAGAATTTCAGGCTGTTTTTTTTTGTGGAGTACTGACTTAAAGTATATGTCAAGGCCATAGTGAATAGAATACCCCCCCACAACTTATTAAGCTAGATCAGGTGGGCTGTAGGGAAGACATGTCCCTGATGGGACCCTAATGCCCTGTACACACAATCGGATTTCCTAAGGATTTTAAACCAATGGATTTTTCCATCGGTAATCCGATGAAGCTGACTTCCATCAGTCTTGCCTACACACCATCAGTCAAAAATCCGACCGTCCCAAACGCTGTGACATAAAACACTCCGACAAGCCAAGAAAAATTAAGTTCAATGCTTCTGAGCATGCGTCGACTTGATTCTGAGCATGCGTGGGTTTTTTGTCCGATGGAGTTCCACACAGACGATCGGAATTTGCTATCGTTTTTTTTCCCATCGGATAAATTTAAAACATGTTAAATTTTTTCTCACCGATGGAAAAAAGACCGATGGGGCCCATACACGATCTGTTTGTTAAATGAGAAAAGTCCATTGGACTGTTTTCATCTGTAAAACTGATCATGTGTACACGGCTTTAGAGTAATAAGTATAATCTGAATGCTTGAAACCAGACATTGCCCCTCCTTGTTTTTGGTATATGCCAAACAATATTAGATGGAATTCTTTGGGATTATCATACACAGGCTTTGCAAAGGTTTGGTTTTTGTTGTACCATACTTTCAGCTCAAATGTATACATCAGGAATTTTACAAGGCAAATGATTTCTCTGTCGCCACTTATATTTGTTCTCATGATGGAGAGTATAGCAAAATATTATAAGATCGAATCAGTAGATAAAAGTTTTCTCTATTGGCAAATACAATCATTAAATAGGTATTTCTGACGACTATATAATGTTAAGTGTCACACAACAATTGTCATCACAACCTGGCCTTTCACGTGTTGAAATCCAAAATACTCACTATGTTTAGTTGCTTGTCCTAATAAAGGATTAATAATTCAAATAACCAGATCCTTAATATATGGGTCTGGATCTCACCGAATATTATATGCCTAGATATAAACCTAAAAAGTCCCCCTATTTTACTCTTCTCATACAATTATGAAACATCAATCTTGCTAAGGTTAAAACAGATTTAGTGCATGGATTTTATTTCACAAAAACAGAACTATCTTGGTATGGTAGGCTTGTGGCCTACAAGATAGGGTCCGCCCTAAATTTTAAGACTAAGTAAAATGGACAAAATACTAATTACATCTCCAAGAGGATTACTAGACAGACAGAAACATTAGATGACTCAATAAACAATGGTAATTCACACATAGGAGGCACACAATGGAGGAATTATACAATGAGAGAAAGACACATTAATAAACAGATTTACACAAAGCAGCAGGAGACACCAGCGTCAGCTTGTTTGAATTGATTATAATTTTCTGCTGTGAGTCTGTCAATCTAGGAAGGGGTTGAAGCAGTCAAGATTGTCTTGGGCTGCTGATTCGATACCCCACAAAAATACAGGGGCCCCAAATCTGTATCCAGGTCCTAGGTTCCCAGAATGTGTGAGTTTGTTTCGGGGAGACATGGACCTGACTTTGAAGCAAAACCACTCCAAAGTTTCCCCAGGCACACACCTCCCAAAGAATAGAGCCCTCTCAAAAGCCAGGGCCCATAGTCAGTTGGCAAGAGGCTACTCTGCAGTCCCCTCAAAAAGCCCCTGTCCCAGTTAGGTCTGTCACAGGGAGCTATCACAAAAATGGTATTCAACCTTTTACAGCATTTGTGAATTTTCTAAATACCACTCACCTAAGTTTTGAACAATTGTGAATAATCTGGGATATTATACAGAATACAAAATACTTTATTAATCCCAAAGGGAAATTGGGAAATTATTACGACACAGACACGCTTAACAAAGACAACACAAGATCACATTAATAACTGAACAAGATGCAAAAACACAACTACCGTATTTATCGGCGTATAACACGCGCCGGCGTATAACACGCACCCCAAGTTTAGGAGGAAATTTTAGGGAAAAAAACTTTTAGCAGGGAAGTTTAAGGAAAAATAACTTACATTTAAATGCAGCCTTGTCAGTGTCCATTGCAGCCTTGTCACAGTGCAGCCTTGTCAGTGTCCATTGCAGCCTTGTCACAGTGCAGCCTTGTCAGTGTCCATTGCAGCCTTGTCACAGTGCAGCCTTGTCAGTGTCCATTGCAGCCTTGCCCCAGAGTCCATTTCAGCCTTCACCAGAGTCGCCGTGCAGCCTTGCCCCAGTGTCGCCGTGCAGCCTTGCCCCAGTGTCGCCGTGCATAATTTTAAAATTGGCGCCGAGACTGTGCGGACGCCGCCGAGAACGCTGGGGACGCAGGGGATGCAGGGGACGCAGGGACTGGGCGGAGCCGCCGCCGAGATACACATAGCCGAGTGTACTCGGCTATACTCGGCTTTTCTCGGCTCCGCTCACAGTCACGCCGAGTCCCGCCCTATGATGGACATAACACAGGTCCAATGGCGTGACTGGGCATGACTGAGCGGAGCCGAGAAAAGCCGAGTATAGCCGAGTACATTCGGCTATGTGTATCTCGCTCCGCTCCGCTCACAGTCAGCGGAGACAGCTCAGGGATGTCAGTATCGGCGTATAACACGCACCCACGATTTTCCCCTGATTTTCAGGGGAAAAAAGTGCGTGTTATACGCCGATAAATACGGTAATTTACCAATAGCAACCATTAGCACCAAATAAACCAAATTATAACTATGCTACAAATAAAACATACATACAATTAAAATACAACAAAGAATAAATAACACAGATAAAAAAAAAACAGACAATAAAACTACCAAAAACAAATAATACACCACTTTATCTAACATCACCCCAAATAATAACCAACACAATACCAACATACTATAAAAACAACACAAAATCCTGATCATAAACCAGAATTAGATCTTCACTAGGGTTGAGCGAACCCGAACTGTAAAGTTTGGGTCCGTACCGAACTTTAGCTTTTTCCCGAACCCGAACCCGAACCCGGACTTTGCGCGAAAGTCCGGGTTCGGGTTCGGCAATCTAATGGCGCAGTTAGAAATGCTTCAGGGGCCAGCCAATCACCTTTTGATTAGCTGGTGTGCTCTTAGAAGCCATCATAGCCATGCCTACTAATGGCATGGCGGTGATTGGTCAGTGCAACATGTGACCCAGCTTCTATATAAGCACACAGCCCACACGTCACTCTGCTTCAGAATAGATAGGGAGAGGATCTTGTCTGCTGCTGCTGCTTTTAGGGAGAGATTTAAAAATACATGAGTTAGTCCTGATTCTGGAATCTGAGGGAAAAGATAGAAAGACAGTGTAGGGCCAGGTTCCTGTTGGTGCTTTCAGGGAGAGAGATATATTATATAGGAATAGGAGTCCAGATTCAGAGATATAACTCAGCGATCTGCATAGGTTTACATGTTTGTGTTGCAGTGCAGTCTTTTTACACTGCCATGAGCCCAGTGTCAGAGAAAATCTACCTTTTATCTGCAAGCTCAGTGCACCAGCACTGCATATATTACGTTGAGAGATACACCGTTTCCATACTGTGGGTGTATTCTGCTCTTGGAAAAAGATCAATTTAGGGCAAAAAAAAGGCACTTTATTGTGCTCTTTTCCAAAAGACCCATTAAGGGCAAAAATAAATAAAAATTTGCATTTTATTTTGCTCGTGCAAAAAAAGACCCGTTTAGGGCAAAAAATAAATAAAAAATTTGCACTTTAATGTACGCTTGCAAAAAGACCCATTTAGGGCCACAAAAAATATTTTGCAGTGTGTTATGCATATGTGGAGGCGTGTGAAATAAACCATTTCTATATATCTGTCTTCTACTGTGCTATACTAAAAAAACAAAATTTTTTTTGAATAGCATTTTCTGCAGTTCTGTAGCTGTGCGATTCAGCGGTTACGTACTGTGGGTGTGTTGTGGTCTTCCAAAAAACGCCATTTAGGGCCACAAAAAATATTTAGCAGTGTGTTATACATATGTGGAGGTGTGTGAAATAAACAATTTCTATATAGTTTTCTTCTACTGTGCTATACTAAAAAAAAAAAAAAAATTGGAATAGCATTTTCTGCAGTTCTGTAGCTGTGCGATTCAGCGGTTACGTACCGTGGGTGTGTTGTGGTCTTCCAAAAAACGCCATTTAGGGCCACAAAAAATATTTAGCAGTGTGTTATACATATGTGGAGGTGTGTGAAATAAACAATTTCTATATAGTTTTCTTCTACTGTGCTATACTAAAAAAAAAAAAAAAATTGGAATAGCATTTTCTGCAGTTCTGTAGCTGTGCGATTCAGCGGTTACGTACCGTGGGTGTGTTGTGGTCTTCCAAAAAACGCCATTTAGGGCCACAAAAAATATTTAGCAGTGTGTTATACATATGTGGAGGTGTGTGAAATAAACAATTTCTATATAGTTTTCTTCTACTGTGCTATACTAAAAAAAAAAACATTTTTTTTGAATAGCATTTTCTGCAGTTCTGTAGCTGTGCGATTCAGCGGTTACGTACTGTGGGTGTGTTCTGCTCTTCCAAAAACACCCATTTAGGGCAAGATCCTAAATTTGGAAAATATGAGGAGAAGGTCAAAGGGACGTGGTGGCCCCGGTCGTGGTGCTGCTGGTGGAGCTCCTGTTGCAGGGAGAGGATGTGGTGGATCTGTGCCAGATACACGCACAAGTGAAACACCTTCCTCAGGTGCGAGTAGGCGACCGAGCCTGCGGCGGTATTTTGTCGCGCCTAATGAGGCTGTACGAATGTTTAGGCCAGGACAAGTACAGGCGATAGTAGATTGGGTTGCTGACAGTGCCTCGGGTTCCTTCACATTGTCTCCCACCCACTCTTCTGATGAAAGATCAGAGTTGGCACCTGAAACCCATGTCCATCAGTCTTTCACCTCACCCCCTTGCAAATCAGCCAAGCAGTCTGAGCCCCAAATCATGCAGCAGTCTCTTCTGCTTTTCGATGACTCTGTTAGCAGGGTTTCCCAGGGCCATCCACCTAGCCCTGCCCCAGAAGTGGAAGAGATTGAGTGCACCGATGCCCAACCACTTATGTTTCATGATGAGTACATGGGAGGACCATCGCAGTACGTCTCGGATGATGACGAAACACAGGTGCCAACTGCTGCTGCTTTCGCAATTGTGCAGACAGACAAGGAGGGCAGGGGTGAAGACTGGGTGGAAGATGATGTGGAGGACGATGAGGTCCTCGACCCCACATGGAATCAACGTTATGCAGGTGACCAGTGTAGTTTGGAGGAAGAGGCGGTGGTCGCACAGAGCCACCAGCACAGCAGAAGAGGGAGCAGGGTGCAAAAGTGGAGCGTCCGTCTCCTAGACAGTATGTCTGCTACTGCCCAACGCAGCAAGGGACCGAGCACACCAAAGCCAGGTCCAAGGAGTTCCCTAGCGTGGCAGTTCTTCACACAATGTGCTGAAGACAAGACACAAGTGGTTTGCACGCTGTGCAATCAGAGCCTGAAGCGAGGCATAAACGTTCTCAACCTGAGCACAACCTGCATGACCAGGCATCTAAGTGCAAAGCACGAGCTGCAGTGGAGTAGACACCTCAAAAACCAAGAAAGGTTTCTGGCTCCTCCTGCTTCCTCTTCTGCTGCAGTCTCGGCCTCTTCATCCACCTCGCTACATTTTTATTTCAAAGTATTTTATTTTCCCACTAGCTTATCCATTAAATTGAATAATTTATTCCAGAAAGGGCGTATTCTGGGGCATTCCCACCATATGTGTGGCATCGTGCCGTTGAGTTTCTGAGGTTCTTAATGACTTTCCGTACCTCTTCTGCTGAAAAGGGGGCCTCCAGCATATTTTTTTTTTTTTTTTAATGTTATTTTAAGTTATTTCCCTATCCACATTTGTTTGCAGAGCACTTGCCATGCTCTTAACAACATTTTGCTGCCATTTGCAGCCCTCTAGCCCTTTCCATTACTTTTTTAGAGCCTTTTTAGTCCTTAGAAGTCCGGGTCCCCATTGACTTCAATGGTGTTCGGGTTCGGGTTCGGGTTAAAGTTCGGTCCCGAACCCGAACTTTTTTCCGAAGTTCGGCCGAACCCGTCGAACTCGAACATCCAGGTGTCCGCTCAACTCTAATCTTCACCTCCAGCCCTCACAGAAAATAATTATATATCTTGATCGCCATAGGCAAAAATGATTTCCTGTGTCGCTCTGTTGTGCATCGTGGGTGTAACAATATATAAACAAGAGAACCCTCGCGCTAGCTAAATGGTGGGACTTATGTGAGGTGGTAAAAAAGATGAGAAAGGGGGGATGGATACTGCAGCAGTCACCGAGAGGTCTGGTCCAAATCGACAGTGAAACAATAAAAATCGTGATGGTGGCTGCGCTGTAGTGAATAAAATAAAGTGAATAAGAGGGAGGGGAGGGGGGGCGGAGAAAGGAGGCGGGAGAATGGGAATGTGAGGGGAGGGAGGAAAAAGGGGGGTGTATTAAATAATCGCTGGCTGGAAACCAGCTAGGTAGTAATAATGTGCAATGTGCACAGTGACACAAATGAGCGTAAAATAAATAAATAAACAGCTACTGGTTGCTATAAGACCAACTATGTGGTAGGTGTACAATATGCCCAGAGACACAGATATGTACAAAATAATAATGTGCAAAGGGCCACTGATTGCAAAATCTAGTAGGAACAAGTGTCTGGGCAATCCTGTGATGCGCAAACGTGACTGATGATATACAACCTTAAAGCGAATGTGAATCACTAAGGTAAATGCAATAATCAGACAAAACAATGTCTATGAACAACATAAAAGTACTAAAGACATAAGTGAGTAAACAAGTGAGGAAGGAGGATTCCTGATCCTGGTAGAGGCTCCTAATAGAGCTTCCAAATGTTGCAGAAAAAATTGTATTATAAATGAATATTATATGTGAATACAGTCATATATACAGAAAGTCCCATCACCAAGGATGTGCTTGAGAGTCTTGATATGGCATCCACCCAGTGATCAAACACAGCTTACCTCCCTGCTGGGAGGGGGCAGTATGAAGCAGATCTCTGTGGTGGGGAATTATGTATCGTCCTTATGATACAATCTTTAGAACTCAATTTTCATATCGCCCATTGGGATGCATGTGGAAAAAAACACAGAAGAAAGGGACATCAATAGCGCAACTCTGTGAATGCAGCAGGCTGAATCGCAAATCGGTGTATTCACACACTCACTTGATATATAGTGAGCGTGGACCTCAATCCAAACGAGCACCGCACTCGTGCCAATAGGGAAATGGATTGGTATGTGTGATGCACTCAGTGCGATCCTCAGATGGTGGCGGCGGCGGCAGTCACAGAGTTTGAACTCCCACATCGCTCATGGGGATGCATGTGAAAAAAACACAGAAGAAAGGGACATCAATAGCGCAACTCTGTGAATGCAGCAGACTGAATCGCAAATAGGTGCATTCACACACTCACTTAGTATGTAGTGAGCGTGGACCTCAATCCAAATGAGCACCGTGCTCGTGCCAATAGGGAGATGGATGGGTATATGTAATGCACTCAGTGCGATCCTCAGATGGCAGCGGCGGCAGTCACAGAGTTTGAACAAGATAAAAGAAAAAATCTATGGTGTAGATCGATGACCACTGAGTGGCGTTTATTAAAAGCAGGTAAAACACTCACATTTGGGAAATGAAAAGTGGGTACAATATCCTACGAGCGGCGAGCTCGTCTCCTCTCGGTTCAGCTGGTGGTGTGTCTGTGCTACGTCCTGACGTGTGTCGTCATATCACAGGACTTCATCAGAGGCTAGCACTAGACACATTAGGTGGAGTTTAAATAGTCCTCATCACAGGGCGGGAGGCGGCCATTTTGTTGTAGACTCATATATATTTGCCAAACGCGGCCATGATTGCTCTGACATAAACATGTATCTTGCTTGACAGCAGTACCATGATATGTGAGCCTGTGTGGACTGAGGGAAGAGGGGGAGCTGCAGGACGAAAACAAATGTATGCAGCATGCAAAAGATTATATTATGGATGCCATATCATTTAAAACAGAACATTATGTACCGGGGTATAAAATATTAAAAAAAAAAAAAATATATAAAAAAAGGTGAACAGGTACAAGTAAGCTATGAAGCTAACTAGCTCCAATCGAGAAACTATAATAAAAAGGCTCTGATTGAGTGAAGCTGGAATTTTGGCATAAGAATATTACAGCACAGACACACCCCACCCAACATATGAGAGAAAGTATATATAATGCATATTAAATGACATCATAGGAGAAAAGGATAAACGTACAGAGATGTATTAAATGACACTGAAAAAATGTACAGGGATGACACATCTGCTGTTGCCATCAAGATGGGTCCTGTTGTCTTATCTTCATCTAGAATCTGCAACATTTCTTTGGTGTCCCGCAAGTATGCCCTGGTCTTCTGTACTGCTGGTTGAAGGAAGCGATCTATGTATTGCCCGAGTCTTGCTGTGACAGAGTCAATCCCATTTACTATTGGTCTATATGGTGGGTTGACTCTATCTTTGTGTATCTTAGGCAATGCATAGATGATCGGGGTTCTACATGCTTCTGGTATTAAGTATTTCGCCTCCTTTTTATCAAGAACTCCCTTTTTAAGTCCCAGGTGTACCACCTGTTCCAATTCTTTTTTCCACCGGAAGACTGGATTGCTAAGAATCTTACAATATGTGTTGTTATCTTCCAGTAGTGCACACATCCCTTTGTGATATTGTTCAACAGTCAGTATGACTATCCCTCCTCCCTTATCTGAGGGTCTAATCACTAACTCTTTTCTCTCTGATAATTTTCGCATCCCTGTTTTTATGGCCCTGGGTTCTTGCAGTCTTATGACTGACATGCTCTTAAGTTCGTCTGTCACCATATGTTTGAAGACCTCAATGTGCTTGTTGTCTTTTAATTTTGGGTTAAAGGTGGATTTATTTTTCAGGTTACTGTGTACTACCAAATTGTCTTCGCGTATTTTGGCACTAATAGGATTTTCTGATATATACTTCTCAATGTTTAATTTTCTGATATATTTCTGAATATTGATGTATGTGTGGAATTCGTCTAAATTTCTAACCGGGGCATATTTAAGCCCTCTATCCAACGTCATCAATTCTTCTTGGGACAGCAGTGCCTCCGCGAGATTAAATATACCTTCTCCAATTGGTGGTTTCTTGATGTTTTTACCCTTACCTCCTCTGCAACCTCTCTTTCTAACGTTAAGTTTGGTATTTAATATTAGACTCTCCGAGGGGGATGGTGGTGATCTGTCCCCCTCTCTAAAAAAGATACGTTATGGCCCTGTTCATAGGGGTATTCTCGTTGTGGTCTAACATCAACGTCCCGTAAATCTCTTAAGGGAGCATAATAATTGGATGTATAGACTGGACTTCTATCTCTGGGTCTTTGAGAGGTGGGTGGCTGTCCTCGATCGTTTCTAAATTCCCGTCCATCTCTCGATCCATAGGGAAGGTGGTTTCCTGGGCTTCTATCATAGTATCTGGGGCCCTCATACTCATTTCTATGATCTCTCCATCCATAATTGGTCTGCTGGTAAGCTGAGTTAGACTCTTGTTTATGGGTTTCGTATGGAGGTGCTCTCGTATCTTTAAATCCTTGATTGGGTTTAGGCCAATTTTTATGTGATTTTTTATTTTTCCAATGGTTGGGCTTCTTCCGCCCATATTGGTTGGCCCTTTCCACTGTTGGGAGGGGGCCTTTAATTTCCTCATTATGTGGAGTGTTGTGTTGCCGTTGTTTATTGTCATAAATTTCTCCCCTCCTCGGTGGCGTAGCTCTATCTGTATGGTCTCTTGTATTCTTGTGAGGAATGTTTTTTACAGATGATCTAGCTATGGGTGACCAATCTGTGGGTGGTATCCGATGTTTACCCGTTTTTTCGGGTGTCGAGAAGGCTGAGATAGGGTCAATTTGCCCCATATTGTTTTGCCATTTGAAAACCAGGTCATTTTTATAGTCATTAATATCTCTTGTATATTTTTTACTTTTCTTAGTTTGGACCTCTGCATCTTTTTTAAATCTTTATTTAACTGGGTGGTGAGGCGTATGAATTCTGTTGAGTCTTTGTGTGTCTCAAGTTGTATTTTTAGGTCTGCTATGTTTTGATCAAGTTTTCTCATTTTCTTTTGTTTGCGTTTCAGCAAAAAATGTAATAGTTCGGCCCCTTTTTCGTTGAAAAACCTGAACCATTCATCAATGGATTCCTGATCAGCCAGGCCATCGTTGAGGGGAACATCCCACCTCAGCCGTCTGGGCACAATGTTGGCTTTGATGTATCTATCAAAAGTGTTCACATCCCACCATAGACCTATTTTTTTCTCTAGACTATGTCCCAATTTACGCATAAGTTGTTCAACATTTGTATCACTAATGGGGTCCTCATTATTAAAAACTGCATCGAGGTCCACTTCTCTCTGCTCTATGAAGGTGAAAATGTCCATAGCAGCAGCAAGGGTGAATGGCGGACAAGTATAGTAGAATATATAAACAAGAGAACCCTCGCGCTAGCTAAATGGTGGGACTTATGTGAGGTGGTAAAAAAGATGAGAAAGGGGGGATGGATACTGCAGCAGTCACCGAGAGGTCTGGTCCAAATCGACAGTGAAACAATAAAAATCGTGATGGTGGCTGCGCTGTAATGAATAAAATAAAGTGAATAAGAGGGAGGGGAGGGGGGGGGCGGAGAAAGGAGGCGGGAGAATGGGAAAATGTACAAAATATCCAAAACGGATTTGTCAAACATTGTGTCTCGAGGCACTTTGCAGAAATACATAACCGAAACCCCTCCCATCTTAAATTTTGGGGTATAACACCATATTCAAGACCTTGGAGAGGGGGTCACAAGGTGCGAACACTAAGCCAAATTGAATCCCATTGGATTTTTTCGATGGATACGTTTGCGCCTAAAGGCCTTAACATAGAATTCGACCTTAACTGTTTTCTGAGTGATTATTAGGGTCAGTTAGTTACATTATGTTTCTTCTTACATACACCCTATGTCACTGACCGCCACTAGCTGTATGTCCTAGTACGAGTTCTTTGTTCCTTTCCCATTGCATGTTATTCTGTTAATATCTAGATATAGGACCTTTTTGGCAACCTGGTCAGTGTATGTTGGAGTCCATCCAATGGGACCCATGTCCATACTTATTTTTAAGCATAGCTCTGTAAGCTTGATTCAGTAGCACTCACATGAGTGGACTATTATTATACCATATGTATGTGATTCCCATTTCACTGTATATATAGATCTACCATTTTTTCAGTGTCATTTAATACATCTCTGTACGTTTATCCTTTTCTCCTATGAAGTAATTTAATATGCATTATATATACTTTCTCTCATATGTTGGCTGGGGTGTGTCTGTGCTGTAATATTCTTATGCCAAAATTCCAGCTTCACTCAATCAGAGCCTTTTTATTATAGCTTCTCGATTGGAGCTAGTTAGCTTCATAGCTTACTTGTATCTGTTTACCTTTTTTTATATATATATATATTTTTTTAAATATTTTATACCCCGGTACATAATGTTCTGTTTTAAATGATATGGCATCCATAATATAATCTTTTGCATGCTGCATACATTTGTTTTCGTCCTGCAGCTCCCCCTCTTCCCTCAGTCCACACAGGCTCACATATCATGGTACTGCTGTCAAGCAAGATACATGTTTATGTCAGAGCAATCATGGCCGCGTTTGGCAAATATATATGAGTCTACAACAAAATGGCCGCCTCCCACCCTGTGATGAGGACTATTTAAACTCCACCTAATGTGTCTAGTGCTAGCCTCTGATGAAGTCATGTGATATGACGACACGCGTCAGGACGTAGCACAGACACACCACCAGCTGAACCGAGAGGAGACGAGCTCGCCGCTCGTAGGATATTGTACCCACTTTTCATTTCCCAAATGTGAGTGTTTTACCTGCTTTTAATAAACGCCACTCAGTGGTCATCGATCTACACCATAGATTTTTTCTTTTATCTTGTTCAAACTCTGTGACTGCCGCCGCTGCCATCTGAGGATCGCACCGAGTGCATTACATATACCCATCCATCTCCCTATTGGCACGAGCGCGGTGCTCGTTTGGATTGAGGTCCACGCTCACTACATACTAAGTGAGTGTGTGAATGCACCTATTTGCGATTCAGTCTCCTGCATTCACAGAGTTGCGCTATTGATGTCCCTTTCTTCTGTGTTTTTTTCACATGCATCCCCATGAGCGATATGGGAGTTCAAACTCTGTGACTGCCGCCGCCGCCGCCATCTGAGGATCGCACTGAGTGCATCACACATACCAATCCATTTCCCTATTGGCACGAGTGCGGTGCTCGTTTGGATTGAGGTCCACGCTCACTATATATCAAGTGAGTGTGTGAATACACCGATTTGCGATTCAGCCTGCTGCATTCACAGAGTTGCGCTATTGATGTCCCTTTCTTCTGTGTTTTTTTCCACATGCATCCCAATGGGCGATATGAAAATTGAGTTCTAAAGATTGTATCATAAGGACGATACATAATTCCCCACCACAGAGATCTGCTTCATACTGCCCCCTCCCAGCAGGGAGGTAAGCTGTGTTTGATCACTGGGTGGATGCCATATCAAGACTCTCAAGCACATCCTTGGTGATGGGACTTTCTGTATATATGATTGTATTCACATATAATATTCATTTATAATACAATTTTTTCTGCAACATTTGGAAGCTCTATTAGGAGCCTCTACCAGGATCAGGAATCCTCCTTCCTCACTTGTTTACTCACTTATGTCTTTAGTACTTTTATGTTGTTCATAGACATTGTTTTGTCTGATTATTGCATTTACCTTAGTGATTCACGTTCGCTTTAAGGTTGTATATCATCAGTCACGTTTGCGCATCACAGGATTGCCCAGACACTTGTTCCTACTAGATTTTGCAATCAGTGGCCCTTTGCACATTATTATTTTATACATATCTGTGTCACTGGGCATATTGTACACCTACCACATAGTTGGTCTTATAGCAACCAGTAGCTGTTTATTTATTTATTTTACGCTCATTTGTGTCACTGTGCACATTGCACATTATTACTACCTAGCTGGTTTCCAGCCAGCGATTATTTAATACACCCCCCTTTTTCCTCCCTCCCCTCACATTCCCATTCTCCCGCCTCCTTTCTCCGCCCCCCCTCCCCTCCCTCTTATTCACTTTATTTTATTCACTACAGCGCAGCCACCATCACGATTTTTATTGTGGGTGTAACAATGTCACTGATGGTAATCTGCAAACTGACCAGCGTATTGTGGAGTGGGTGGGAGGAGTTGTCCATGATTGAACATAAATACAAACAATATTCGCGCTACTAACACATATAAGCAGCTACAATACCTGTGGAGAAGGGCAAAAAACAAACAATATACAAAAAATGTAGCGCTATGTGTAAAAATAAAAATAAAAATAACACCCAAGTGCAGTGCTCTAAATGACTTAAATCACAAAGATTCTATAAATGAGTCCAACTGTGAAAAATAGTAAGTTAGAAAAAGTCTCTGATGACCAAAACGTGGATGTTGCTGAAACTTCCAAAACAGAATAGTGACCTTTCAAAAAATAAGTGACTTGTAACGTAACCACCACCACATGGAGGGGAGGCTTACCGGATGAAATGGACCCAATAGACATACGTCCGTAGGGTCAAACAGGCTTGGTATATGTATATCCGTACATATGGGATCCCAGTTGGCACTGCACACATATATATCCAAAATCCGGAACAAGTGATGACACCAGATATCCAAGCCCGATGGATAGTAAAATGGCTCACATGGGAGTCATGGAGGAAAAAAGAAGGAGAGGGCACATAGCGTAATACCGTAAAGGATATTTAATAAATGTGGGTAAATACACTTACATTCAATCCATGAACATAGCGCTTTGCAAAACACTCAGTGGCAGCAGTGGAGTCTCCCGACGCGTTTCGCAATAACTTGCATCGTCTGGGGTGTGCCTCCACTGTTGCCTGCATGTTATTTATAGATTTCAGGGGCCCCCTTGCATCCACCCATTGTGCAGTCACTTCCTGGAGATCAAAAATGGCGCTTGGGCGTGCGTTCCACGCCTCTCTATGAAATCCCCACATAGAGTATCAATCTCAAAATGGAGCTTGGGCGTGCGTTCCACGCCTCTCTATGAAATCCCCACATAGAGCGTCAATGTGTCCGAATATAGGAAGGTGATAATAGCAAGAGGCCCCTCCCTCCTCCCCCTTCTTGCTATTATCACCTTCCTATATTCGGACACATTGACGCTCTATGTGGGGATTTCATAGAGAGGCGTGGAACGCACGCCCAAGCGCCATTTTTGATCTCCAGGAAGTGACTGCACAATGGGTGGATGCAAGGGGGCCCCTGAAATCTATAAATAACATGCAGGCAACAGTGGAGGCACACCCCAGACGATGCAAGTTATTGCGAAACGCGTCGGGAGACTCCACTGCTGCCACTGAGTGTTTTGCAAAGCGCTATGTTCATGGATTGAATGTAAGTGTATTTACCCACATTTATTAAATATCCTTTACGGTATTACGCTATGTGCCCTCTCCTTCTTTTTTCCTCCATGACTCCCATGTGAGCCATTTTACTATCCATCGGGCTTGGATATCTGGTGTCATCACTTGTTCCGGATTTTGGATATATATGTGTGCAGTGCCAACTGGGATCCCATATGTACGGATATACATATACCAAGCCTGTTTGACCCTACGGACGTATGTCTATTGGGTCCATTTCATCCGGTAAGCCTCCCCTCCATGTGGTGGTGGTTACGTTACAAGTCACTTATTTTTTGAAAGGTCACTATTCTGTTTTGGAAGTTTCAGCAACATCCACGTTTTGGTCATCAGAGACTTTTTCTAACTTACTATTTTTCACAGTTGGACTCATTTATAGAATCTTTGTGATTTAAGTCATTTAGAGCACTGCACTTGGGTGTTATTTTTATTTTTATTTTTACACATAGCGCTACATTTTTTGTATATTATTTCATGATTGAACATAACCCGAACAACACTCTCCTCTCCAACACTGTTGTAAAAGTCTCCAATTTAAATCCAACATCACTGGCCTTGCAAATCAGTTTGATGAGTCTGTTGGTGTCAGACACCCTAAGCCTGCTTCCCCAGCATGCCACTGCATACAGGAGAGCGCTGGCCACCACAGACTCATAAAACATCTTCAGCATTGTCCGAGACTCATAAAACATCTTCAGCACCATCCAGCAGATGTTAAATAACCTCATTCTCCTCAAAAAGTAGAGGCATCTCTGGCCCTTCCTTTTGAGCACATCAGTGTTCTTGCGCCAGTCCAGCTTATTATCTATGTGCACCCCCAGATACTTGTGACTCTCTACTACCTCCATATCCACTCCTATGATGGAGATTGGGGTCACTGGTTGCTTCCTCTTTCTGTAATCCACAACCAGCTCCTTTGTCTTTGTCTTTATAGCATATCCTATGGACTTGCTCTTTGTTAAGAAATTTCTGGAATGCAGTTTTCTAATTGATGTCAGCAATTGCAGGTTACACGACTCAACATTACATCAACCACAGAATTTGCCATATTGAACGTGGGTTTGGAGAAATTCACCACACAATGCCTAACTAATTCTGCCCACATTATAGTTAATCATAGGAAAAATCTGCAAGCCCCCAATATAAGTGTCATATTACAAAAAATGGATAGATAATGGAAAGATAATAATATCGCTGTATTCCTGATGAGATGAGAAACATGATCTCAGTTTAAGAAACTCTCTTCTTAAACTGCTTAATGGTTGGCAATGATTCAATATTGTACTTCATCCATTAATAGATTTGTGTACTTTGTGAGAAATTAAAGTGCAGCTCACTGGTTGTTACCTCAGCTTAAAGCGGAAGTAAACCCATCGATTTAACACTTTCAAAAAGCAGTTACATTCCCGACATGCCAGAAATGCCAACTGTCACATTGGTTGTGCTCTCAACCAAACTGTCAAACCATCCAATGGCTGGTGTCATAACTGATCACATGTGCAGCATCATAGCAGTTGAAGATTAAACAGAGGCCAAGATGGCAGCTTCCTTGCCTGAAAATGATAGGAGGGTTTACTTCCACTTTAACTGATCTCTTTTATCTTTCTTGTAATATTGCTCCTGTTTTCCTGCTCTGTAAAATATAAATAACGATTGTCCTTTCTCATGCAATGAACTTCCTAAGTACGAGACAGATTGAAATTGCACCACTACTGCTAATAGTGGTTTGTTATATCTTGCTATTATGTATGCAATTTTTTTTTTTTTTTGTAAATTCGTTTTTATTGAGAGAAAAGAAAAGTTTTACAGAATACAAAATAGAGGATGCAAGAAGGTAAGTAAGCAATTGGGTAGTCATAACATCACAATATAAAGAACAGAGATATATATGTGTCGGAGATATAGTCTCTAGGATAGGATTGCAAGAATAATCCTTAGTCTGAGTGGGAAAACATATCAAAAACTTACTCAGATGGGAGATGAGAAGAGAAAAGGAGGGGGGAGAGGAGGGAAAAAAAAGGGGGGGATGAAGAAAGAGGGGGTGGGGATGGGAGGTAAAGTATCATCCTGAGATCTCAGCATTGATAGATGAAAGGATTAAAGGAAAGAGATGTGACAAAATACAAAACAGATATGAACCATTTAGTGTATAACCTTATCATTATTGGACCATGTCGTCCAAATTTTCCAATTGTTGTCAAACTTTTGTCTATTACCTCTCCTACTGGCCAGTAGGGATTCGTATACATAGTGAGTCTGGGTGATCACAAGAACTTCTGATGCATTCGGTGCCCTATCCGCTTTCCACTGTTTAGTGATCAAAGACCTGGCTGCCAACAGGACATGCGTCACTACTATGTTGAATTCGGGGGGGGAATATGTCAATACCAACATGTAAACCTGCCAGGCTGGGTTTGGGGCGAATCAGGATTCCAGTAATCTCTGAAATATAGCGGAATACAGAGTTCCAGAAGCTAGTTAAGTGCTTGCACGACCAGAACATATGTAACAAGTTGCCAATCATTCCACAGTTCCTCCAGCACAACGGAGAACCCAGTGAGCTGAATTTGGAGAGCCTGTAGGGGGTAAGATACCATTGAAGGGCTATCTTTTGAGACAACTCCCAATGGTTAACACAGCCAGAGGCTCTATATAGTGATTTCAACGCATATGTCCATTGCAAGTCTGAAACATTAATACCTAGGTCCAATTCCCACTTCTTGAAGGGTTGAGATTTAACAAAGTGCATTTTACATTGGAAGGTATTATAGAAAAGAGCAATACCCTTAAGGGGGGATGGGTGGGTGTTGTAGAACCTCCAAATTTCTTTAGGTAATGCTATCTAATGTGATTTGAGGGAACCAAGGAAGTGAGCTATTTGAGTATATTTATACTGGTCAGTAGATTCTAGGTTAAATTTTTCTCGTAATGTTTTGAATGGAAGGAGGGTGTTCTCTTGAAATAAGTCAGCTATTGTAGTGATTCCCCTGGCCACCCAATCAGTGAAGGAGAAGGAAGGGATGATATGTGAGAGGATTATTATAGGTATATAAATATTTACTAGGTCGGAGGGTGGGAATTAAATTTTTCAGAGATCCCTCCATGCCTCCAGAGAGGCCTGGATTGGAAGAGGCAGTCCAGGCATGGGAAGAGGATTCCATACATCAACTAGTAATAGGTTTCGGAGATTTTTAATGGGGCTTAAGGTCTGTTCAATGTCATACCATATTGATTTAGCTGTCGGGTCAAACCAACTTTTAAGTTGTGCTAGGATAGACGCTCGGAAGTAATCTTGAATATCAACTAGGCCCATGCCTCCTGCTGTCCTATGTTTAACCAATAGGGCTTTGGAGCATCTAGGTCTTTTAGTGCCCCAGATAAATCTGGAGAGTAAGAGATTCAAATCTTTGAGATATGACCTGGGTATAGGAATAGGAAGCGTTCTAAAAATATTAAGTGTTTGCGGAAGTAGCAACATTTTAAATGCAGCTAGTCTGCCCGACCAAGTGATTTCAACATTGGATAGTCTTTTGGATTCTTTGGAGAGTTTGTCAATTAGTGGAACATAATTGGCCTCTGCTAACTGACGAGCGTCAGTCGTTAGTTTAATTCCCAAGTATGTAATATTGGAGTTACACCAGGAGTAAGGGAAGGTTGCCTGGAGCTGGTTTTATGTATGCAATTTGATACATTCAATAAATACTGTAATTATTTTGTTTTAGGTTTTAGGCTTAGGCTTAGGCTACTTTCACACTGGGGTGGGAATGTATTACATAGTTACATAGTTGGTGAGGTTGAAAAAATACACAAGTCCAACCCGTGTGTGTGTTTTAATGTCAGTATTAAATTGTATATCCCTGTATGTTATGGTCGCTCAGGTGCCTATCTAATAGTTTTTCTTAACCACTTGCCTACAGGGCACTTACACCCCCTTCCTTCCCAAGCCATTTTTCAGCTTTTAGCGCTGTCGCACTTTGAATGACAATTGCGCGGTCATGTAACTCTGCACCCAAACAAATTTTTTATCATTTTCTTCACACAAATAGAGCTTTCTTTTGGTGGTATTTAATCACTGCTGGGTATTGATGAGGTGGCACTTATGGGCACTGATGAGGCGGCACTTATGGGCACTGATTAGGTGGCACTAAAGAGGAGGCACTATTATGCCACACTTATGGACACTGGTAGGTGGCACTGGTTTGTGGCACTTATGAGCACTGATAGACAGTACTGATGGGCACTAATAGGCGGCACTGATTGGCGGCACTGGTGGGCACTGATAGGCGGCACTGGTGGGCACTGATAGGCAGCGCCGGCATCGATAGGTCGTACTGATGGGCATTGATGGGAGACACTGATGGGCATTGATTGACAGCAGTGATGGGCATTGATGGGTATCACTTATATGTGGCACTGATAGGCAGCAGTGATAGGCACTGATTGGTGGCACTTGTGGGCAGTGGTGGGCACTGATTTCTGCAACTGGAGGGCACTTATTGCTGCCACTGGTGGGCAATGATGGGCACTGATTGGTGACACTATGTTTTTATACAGTAATCAGGGCACTGATGATCAGTGCCCTGATTACATTTCTAGATGTCCCCCTGCATGGAGATGCCACTGATTGGCTCTCCTCGCCACACACTCTGTCAGTGTGAGGCGAGGAGAGCCGATTACCGGCATCTCCATGGTTACATGTGACTGGCTGTAATTGGACACAGCCCATCACATGGTTAGGAGCCGCGGACGCATGTTCTTAGCTTTTTGTATTAGACCCTGCAAAAGGCAATAAAAACTGACATTTCACACATATTACAAAGATTATGGGTATTATTCTGGACTTTCATGCAAATACAGAGATTTATACAGCAATTTGTTTATATATAGACCCCTTAGTTTTTGAGGGAGGTTTATTTTATTTAACCACTTCCTGCCCAGCCTATTGTCATATGACATCCTCCCAGAATGGGCCTCACACAAGCTATACGGGCTGTGTTGCAGCATGATCTGTCAGTGGGCTGGTATACAGATCAGTCATCGGCTGTGTACGGGACACAGCCGATGACTGATCAGTAAATTGGCCCGCTGTCAGTACCATGTGATGGCTGTGACCAATCACAGCAGACCACATGACAATTGTAAACAATGAATGGCCGTGATTCATGCAATTCAGTGTGTACAATTGTGTTGCTAGCTGTGATTGGTCACAGCCATCACATGGTATGGACAGGGCCAATCAAAGGCCACTTGTACCATGTGATTAGCTGTGGCCAATCACAGTTAATCACACAACAATACACGCTGAATGAATCAATTTCATTCCGTAAAAATGGTTGATTATACCAGTGAAATTCACTGGTATAAGCAATTATTATGTGTAAAAAAAAAAGCCTGATCACTTCCCCAGAGTAGTACAGTGTTACTATGGTAACACGGTATTGCTCTGGTCACAGGGTGTTAAAAGAAAATTGCAAAAAAAAAGAAAAAAGTCATATAAATTAAAAAAAATGCAGTTTGTCCCTGGGCAGGGTTTTCTCATGGCTTGATGCCCCTCTCTTTCAACTCCGGAATTTGGTACATCCTATCACGCGACATTTGCATACTTTTGAAACTCTGAGTAAGAAGTTTAATATACCCACCCAACTTTTCCATTTCTACCTGCAGGTTAGACATTTTTTCCACTCCAAGTCCCCAACTCTGATTCTTGACAAACCGACTACCTTTGAATACATATGCGCTCAGGGTCCATACCAACTACATTTAATATCTTCTATACACCGTCTCCTTCATGAGTCTACTCCACTGACTGAGACAACCCACCATTACATGAAAAGATGGTCTATTTTGTTGGATAGACCTATTACGGTCCAGATGTGGGATAGGATATGGTCCTCTACATTCAAATCTTCTCAATGTGTGTCCCAAAGGGAAACGTCCATTAAGATTCTTATGTTTTGGTATAGAACGCCTAATGTAATTCACAAATATGATCCCTCAGTCTCGCCACGCTGTTGGCGATGCGGGACTGAAATGGGTTCCCTATTCCATATCTTTTGGCAGTGTTCTATGATCCAACCCTTTTGGCATGATGTGAGGCTGCTGATACAGAGGGTGGTGGGTGTGTCCCTACCGCTCGATCCCTTAAATTACTTATTGGGTCTCCCCTTTCTGGGCATACCCAAGAAGGTGAATCGGCTTGTCTCCTACATTTTACTAGCTGCCAAAAGGCTTATCCCATTATGTTGGCTATCTAATATGCCTCCTCCATGGCCTAGGTTTCTCCATCTGGTGGCTGAGATTCGGAGGATGGAATACCTAACGGCCTCTGTGCATGATAAAATTCTCCAATTCGATAAAGTGTGGGAACCCTGGGATCGATCGATTTATGGGACCCTCGCATCACCTGCTACACCTTGACATATACTAGCTTGATATTTACTAGCTTCGCATTTCTTGCTGCCTACCATATACATACTTCATAGGTACCCTTGTCTTTGACGCCTAAGGTTTCACTTTGGTTATTAATCCCTATTGTAAACCTATAAGTTGTTGTTTATATATTTTTGATCTGGTGTACCGAGCACGCCTGTGCTCTGTACTTATGGGCATTGCTTGACGAATTCCTCCTACTTTTAATTTTCTTTTTCTTTCTTTGATATCATTCTGTGTTTGATATCTGTATATTGTGCATAATGTAACAATATCTTGTTTGTTCTTTAAAACCCAATAAAAATTACAATTATAAAAAAAAAATTTAAAAAAATGTATTTACATTGTGATAAAAAAAAAATTATTTTACATTTCTTCATTTTTTAAAAATTTGTGACAAAAAAGGACGACTTCAAAAAAACTACCACGTCTCTTACGAAATACATTGGACTGCCTACTTTCCAAAAAGGGGTAATTTTGGGAAAATGTATACTGTCCTGGTGTTCTTAGGTCTCATGAAATGAGATAAGCTATCAGGTTTGACCAATTTTGAGATATACAGTGCCTTGAAAAGGAATTTGTACCCCTTGACATTTTACACATTTTTTCATGTTACAACCAACAATGTAAATGTATTTTATTGGGATTTTATGTGATAGACCAACATAAATTGTGAAGTGGAAAGAAAATTATAAATGTTTTTCATTTTTTTTTTTACAAATAAATATCTGAAAAGCGTGGCCTGCATTTGTATTCAGCCCCCTTTACTCTAATACCCTTAACTAAAATCTAGTGGACCCAATTGTCTTCAGAAGTCACCTAATTAGTAAATAGTGTCCACCTGTGTGTAATTTAATCTCAGTATGAATACAGCTGTTCTGCAAAGCCAACAGAGGTTTGTTAAAAAACCTTAGTGAACAAACAGCATCATGAAGGCCAAGAAACACATCAGACAGGTCAGGGATAAAGTTGAGAAGTTTAAAGCAGGGATAGGTTATAAAAAAATATACCAAGCTTTCACCATGTCACGGAGCACTGTTTAATCCATTATCCAAAAATGGAAAGAGTATGGCACAACTGCAACCTACCAAGACATGGTTGTCCACCTAAACTGACAGGCCAGGCAAGGAGAGTATTAATCAGTAAATCAGCAAAAAGGCCCATGGTAACTCTGGAAGAGCTGCAGAGATCCACAGCTCAGGTGGGAGAATATGTCCACAGGACAACTATTAGTTCACGCCACAAATCTGGCCTTTATGGAAAAGTGGCAAGAAGAAAGCAATTGTTGAAAGAAAGCCATAAGAAGTCCCGTTTGCAGTTTGTGAGAAGCCATGTGGGGGACACAGCAAACATGTGGAAGAAGGTGCTTTGGTCAGATGAGACCAAAATTGAACTTTTGGCCTAAAAGCAAAATGCTATGTGTGGTGGAAAACAAACACGACACATCACCCTGAACACACTATCCCCACCGTGAAACATGGTGGTGGCAGCATCATGCTGTAGGGATGCTTTTCTTCAGCAGGGACATGGAAGCTAGTCAGAGTAGATGGTAAGATGGATGGAGCCAAATACAGAGCAATCTTAGAAGAAAAGCTGTTAAAGTCTGCAAAAGACTTGAGACTGGGGCGGAGGTTCACCATCCAGCAAGACAACGACCCTAAACATAGAGCCATAGCTACAATGGAATGGTTTAGATCAAAGCCTATTCTTGTCTTAGACTGGCCCAGTTAAAGTCCAGACCTAAATTCAATTGAGAATCTGTGGCAAGACTTGAAAAGTCTGTTCACAGATGCTCTCCATCTAATCTGACAGAGCTTGAGCTATTTTGCAAAGAAGAATGGGCAAAAATTTCACTCTCTAGATGTGCCAAGCTGGTAGAGACATCCCCAAAAAGACTTGCATCTGTAATTGAAATGAATGGTGTTTCTACAAAGTATGACTTAGGGGGGCTGAAAACAAATGCAAATGTGGCTATCCCTAGATGTCTGTTCTTTATATACCTCTATACCACACTCTATCAGACTACAAGCCCATAAGCCATTAATCATTTCCTTGCTCAGCAATTTGACATACATCTTAAGCAAGCTCATTTAATCATAAATGGCACAAAGATCACTCTACAACACAACTACTTTTTCTAATTTCTTGAAGGCTATTATCTACAAATAAAAGGAACAGCCATGGGCATAAATTTTTCGCCATGTTACACAAAATCTAACCACGGGTTTCTGGGAGGAACATTGCATCTGAAACAAAAATCCCTATCTCTCCCAGATTCTCTTCTTCAGAAGATGTATAGATGACATCATCATCATCTGGGATGGAGGCCCTTCACCCTTGTCCTATTTGTGGGCCATTGTAACAATAGTAGTTAAGATATTTCTTTCACCACTAACAATAGCAAATTAATTATCATAAAATACTGTTTTGCAGGCACAGAAACACTGCATGAAAGAGGAGGACTACATTGCTAAAAGTTTAGGTAAAACCAAATACAGAAATGACTTGAGGAAATCTTCATTGACCAAGCCTTCCAGTTATTCCTTAAAGATGCCCAACATCTGGCATCCAAAGATACACTCAAACAACCTAATTACCTAACATTTGCTTCATTACCAGATTTAACACCAGATTTTTCAGTATAGCCATAGAGAATGCATTCAAGAAGAACTGGCATATACTCTTGCAGGACCCCATTTGGGTCCAAAAGCTCATACACATTAAACTGACATTGAAAGCAAGCAAACAGCACACAGCAATTCAATGCCTAGCCTCCATCTCTACCACACTATGCTTCAGAGTACAGGCATACCTCACTTTTAAGTACACAATGGGTTTTATTTACTAAAGCTGGAAAGCCCAAAATCAGGCTCACTTCTGCATAGAAACCAATGAGCTTCTAACCCCAACTTGTTCAATTAAGCCTGGTAATAAAACCTGGAAGCTCATTGGTTTTTATGCAGAAGTGAGACAGATTTTGCGCTTTCCAGCTTTAGTAAATAAAACCCATTGTGTACTTAAAAGTGGGGTATGCCTGTATACCTCTGAACAAATATGTAGTTTACAGGAAAAAAAAGTCCCTGCGGCCTTTTAGGTCGTACGACAAGGGCCCTGAGATGTCGGTTCGGCCATTACCGAAAAATATTGAATCTGGTTTTACTAAACATCCATGGCACTTGACTACAAAACACAGAAAATCTACCTAATAACTGTCTTTATTTGATATAAAATATATTCCAAATACCCTCCCTAAAGCAGAGAGATTCAGAAATCTCTGCAACCAATAAACATACTGGATCTTTGATTTAAATACATTGAACCTGAGGGGTCTAATGCTAGCATCATTCTATGAACTCCCTTATATATCTATGATGCAAGCACCATTCTATGAACTTTACTGTTTTATTAAAATCAGATAAGTATTGTACGTAGTGAATTAAAGTGCTGAAGTGCATGTATCACAATACACTGACAATTAATCTCCTAAATTAAAGCAACATGATTAAATCATAAAGTATCAATAAATGGTTATGGAACGGAAAAAAAAATCATAAAGTCCATTTCAGATATTTTCAAATCTTGCCATGGTGGTCAAAACATGTCCATGTGACAACACACTTGTGCTCCCCCCTATGTGAATCTGCTCACCTCAGAGTGTGTGACCACACACTTAAGTTTGGTCTATGCATGCATCCAAACCACCCCTGGGTTCTGTGAATAAAAGACTGTGGGATCATGAGCTGTCCAGTAGCGTTATCCCCACATGCATATAAAATATAAGGACTGGATAGTGTGATACCGTTTAAAAGTATACCATTTATTAAACAAAACCCCTCTCCAGGATACTCACATGGTACAGGTGCTTCAGTGCACCACTGTACATAAAACAGGAAAATTATGTGATCGTATATCCCTCCACCTAAAAAAGGCAAGCTGCCTCCTGCACCATCCTGTCCCCTCCCCAACGCGTGTCAATACAGGGATATGATGTATCTTCCTCAGGGGGATTGGATCACCACGGCAAGATTTTAAAATATCTGAAGTGGACTTTATGATTTAATCATTTAAAAGTGAAGTACTGATGCACTTACCACACAGTGTTTGGAAAAGTGTAAGGTGCTACGTACTAAAGTGCTAAGTAAAAATAACAAAAAGCAGCTGAACTCCTGTAGTGTTGCCAGCACAAATTAATATATAAATAAATAGTGAAGCAGCGCTAATTATTAAAGTGTAGAGTGCTAATTAATCACATATAAATTGCTAATAAACAAGGTGAATAAATATATATGTAATCTTCTCAAATAAATAATGAATGTATAAACGTGTAACCATCCAATATAAAGTGCATCAAAACTTGGTACTCATTCAATAAAATTGTCCATAATATAAAGTGTTTTCAGAAAAATTTGATAATTCAGAGAGAGAGTCACTCTCCTAGACGAAAATTCAATAATTTCCCCAGCAGGCAAACAGAGAAGAGGGGGAGAGGAACAGGTACCAGCCTCTCACCTTGTTGATGGACCCAAAAGGGTCAAAGAATGCCTCAATAGATATCCAGCATCAAGGATGATGATTTTAAGCTCCTTTGTCAAAGTCACGTGAGGTGTGACGCAACGCATCGGGAGGGGGGAGTTAGTGACGTTTACTTCTGGTTGCGCGAAAAAAGTGTTTGCATTTGGAAGTGTTTTTTATGTCTGGCGTTTTTGCCATTTTAACTGTGTTGTATTTTTTTAATAAACGCACCAAAATACTTTTCAATACCTACTACACCATGGAGTTCCTTTTTTCTTGTTCCTGAGTTTGTGGATTAAAGAGATATTGGATCCTAGGAATGTTGAGATCGGTGAAAAGGCTGCAGTGATCCTCTTTCCTGAATACACAAAGGAGCTGGAAATCATCATCCTTGATGCTGGATATCTATTGAGGCATTCTTTGACCCTTTTGGGTCCATCAACAAGGTGAGAGGCTGGTATCACCGGGGGAGGATTGAGAAAATAAATCTGTACAATTTTTTCTATAAATGTGATAACTTGGACTCCCATACCTGTTCCTCTCCCCCTCTTCTGTTTGCCTGCTGGGGAAATTATTGAATTTTCGTCTAGGAGATTGACTCTCCCTCTGAATTATCAAATTTTTCTGAAAACACTTTATATTATGGACAATTTTATTAAATGATTATCAAGTTTTGATGCACTTTATATTGGATGGTTACACGTTTATACATTCATTAATTATTTGAGAAGATTACATATATATTTATTCACCTTGTTTATTAGCACTTTATATGTGATTAATTAGCACTATACACTTTAATAACTAGCGCTGCTTCACTATTTATTTATATGATTTAATCATGTTGCTTTGATTCACAAGATTTAAGGATAACTCCACTTTCGTGGAGAAAAAATAGCAAATAAAGAAAAAATAATATAGCGTGCACAATTGCGAAACAAGTCATATTGTTGTAGAATGTTATTATAAATTACCTTTCCTTTTCAATCTGCAGCCTCTGTAAATTTCTATATATGCAATTCAATATGGTTTCATGAAGTTGTTCTGTACACAAAGTGTGTACTGGCCACTCCCCAGAAACACAATTTCCTGCTTGTGTAATTGGCTCACCAACTTTCCCAGAAGTCTGCCTAAGTCAGATTCAGGCATCCCCTACAACAAAAATTAAATTTTTGGTGAGATATTTCCAATATTAACATGTCTAAAGGGATGCAGGCCCAGCAGCTTCCTCATTAGTGCCCTGCAGCTGCCACAGCTGACAGATAATTATGAAACCACTTCCAGTAGACCTACTCAGAGGCACAGACAAACACACATGGATTTCTTCAGAATAACAAAAGGTAGGAATCTGCAAAAAAGGTTGTAATCCTTGCAATGTACATAGATCACCCAGGAGGGAATATTTTTTTCTCAACAAAAGTGGAGTTACGCTTTAATTGTCAGTGTATTGTGATATTTTCTCTTTTCTTTTTGCTTAGTCATTTTGTATAATAAAGTAGAATATAGTAATATCACATTCCCTACAACTTTCTAGAGAGGTGTGTTCTATAGACTCATTAAACATTAAATATTTAAACAAAATAATATATTATTTTCTATATAACCAATCAATAATTTATTTATTCTTGTTTTTAAAATCATCCTTTATATACAGTAAGTTTAGAAAATTTCAATAAAGGTTCATTTCTACACACGTGCATTCGTTTTCGTCCGAATGCATTTTCGTCCGAATTTCGGGAATTTTTGCGTTTGTTTTAACAAACGATAACGAACGTGCAGGATCCGAAATCTGAAAGATCCGACATAAAAAATGCTTTATTTTCATTTCGTTTCGACAACAGTTCGATATAGATAAAAGATTTGACATGACAGTGACAATAGTGATCTGTGTCTATCGAACCTGCAGTTGAATGTGCTTAACCTAACTCTATTAGTCCAAGATTATTTGACATAGAGAGAAAAGATTTGACATTATAGAGACATGAAGATTCGACGAAGCAACTAAAAACATACGATCGCCACGAGCGGACATTTATGGTCAAATGCTCCGCCCATAGGCTATAGAAGAATTCTAATGTTGGTTGACTAGTAATAATAATTAATAAATATAATTATTACTAGTCATACAACATTAGAGTTCTACTTTAGCTTGTGGGCGGAGCATTCGACCGGAAATGTACGATTGCGGCGTCGTAAAGTTTAGCTGCTCCGTCGAATCTTCTTAGAACATTCAACAAACACCATAAGCCTTAAATGACAGATTTGACCTTAATTAATTCGGATTTTCGGACTAATGCATTTTTAACGAAACAAAATAAATAAAAACGGATTTCAGAAGTTACTAAATAATTTTATTTTTTGGATGAAAACTAAATTCCAAAACAAAATATTTCAGTGTGCACATGTCTATTCATTTCTAACCAAACTCCTCCCCTGCCTTAATTGGTAGTAATCTCCCTAGGTGTGTGTATATACACATACTCTGCTTAGTCTCTGTAAGGCTTCCAGGCTTGAAATAGGACTGCCCTCCAAAACATTGCTAGGCAACAGAGGTTCTTTTCCCTGCAACCTGTAAGTCTTGTGCCTAGCCTGTATCTCTGTGCATACCACCTGCAGGCTTCAGTGGGTGGTATGCTCACTGGTAACAGGGTCCAACTTACATGAGCTCCACCCAATCAGGATCTAAATCCATTGCCCTGCAATATCTGCTAACATGAGTGCTTTCTATATTTCTTCACTCACAAATGGAAGAGGATTCCCCCTACATTAAGAAAATGACTCTGTTGGCACCTACTGACTAAGTTCAATACGCACACAGTTCTAAGTTATGCTTCTACCACTAACCTTTCCATCAAACTGTGAGTGTATTGCATATACGTTCACTGTATTTTTACAAGTACATTTTTTTTGTCCAAATCCAGACATCATTATCACTCAATAGTTAAAATACATGTCTGTGAAGACGTTGGTAATGAAAAACATGTTGGGTGGTGGTGCTTATTGTTCTAAGGGAGAAGTAATGCTATGACTGTGTGGAGTGGATTGCGCAGTCACGCAACACTGTAACCAAATTAAATTTATATATTTTTTTCACACAAATAGAGCTTTCTTTTGGTTGTGTTTAATCATCTCTGGGTGTCTTCTTTCTTTCTCGTACATCACGGGACACAGAGCGACATAGTCATTACTAATGGGTATATAGATACCTTCAGGTGCTGGCACTGGCAACTTCCAAAACCGGAAGTACCCTCCCCTATATAAGCCCCTCCCATCCGGGAGCACCTCAGTTTTTTGCCAGTGTCTAAGGTGTTGGCCAAGAAGAAACATGTGTTTTTCACTGAGCTTGCGTACAGGTTCTTTTGGGCCTCAGTAAGCTATTCCGGATCCGACCAAAAAAGCTTCATAGCTAAACGGTCGGTACCCGGGCCTTGCAGAGAAGAGCAAGGTTTTGCCTGTAATGCTTCTCTTAGGAGAGCTGGACCCTGGGATCCAGAGCTCTGGTCATACTCATGACCAAGATGTTTTCTGTTCAGGGTGCTATACAGGTCCAGGGGAGTGGAATCCTTGGGAACCCGGTCCCTGAAGGTTTAATTACAATGCCTGCCGTGATAGGTGAAGTTTGGGCTTCTGTGGCCAAACAGAGTCCTGCGGCGGGGAAAAGGTAAGTGGGGGCCCCTCAGGAACTTGGTTCTATTGAGGGGACCCCCAAGCCTAATATGTCTTTCTGCCTGTTACCTAACGGTATTCCCGCTAAATATTATGCATGCCTGTAACTACTAAAAAATGTAATAATTTTAATAGTGGTCAAGAAAAAATAAATAATAATATACTAGACTGCGGTACCTGTGTTAATCCACTAGAGGCCGCTGTGGAACGTTTTCTTGTCATGTGGACTAGTTTCTTTTTATCAGAGCAAGTCCAGGCAGATGGTGAGTTCTCTTGTGTGAAACTGCTTCCTCTGCCATGTTGCAATGCTCGTCCATCCCCCGGCCTGCGGCAAAAGGGGCCCTGGCTCTTGTCCCTAGTTTCCTTTTTCAAAATTAGCGCCGAAGGCGCACGTGGCCGCGCGCGTGCACGTGCCTCTATATATAGAGGTGAGCCGGGAAAGGGGGCGGAGCTTGGGGGATGACGCTCTATGCGCGCCGCAGCGCTTCTGCGCATGTGCGGGCGTCCCAGCTTGTTAAAAACCACAATTATGTGTTGTGAGCTGGCTATGGAGTGCAGAGACAGAGCTGGCAACATTTAAAAAAAAAAAGGCATACAGCAAGCGGTTGATGCAGGCATCCCCATAGAAAGGCACATTAGTAGACACCAATTGTTTTTATAGCAGCATTTGTGCTAGACTATTGTCAGTAAGTGGTGTATTTCGGCTGGAATACCTCAGCTTTGGGCTTAGGAATAATGCCGTCTAAAAACTCCGGGACTAAAAATCCCAGGAAGCATAGGGGGTCTCCATCGGGCTCTGAGGATCTTGGGCATGCTTCGGCTGCACCAGTCTCCCCTGAAGAATCAGAGGTTAGTGACCGTAGAGCACCCTCAGGAGTACCTGGTACTGTGGCTGTCCTCAGTTCACCTGCTCCTGTGTATGTAACAGAGGAGGTGTTTTCCTCAGCTCTGGGAGGGCTGGAAGAGAGATTGTCAGCATTGATCGCTGCTTCCCTGTCACAGGAAAAAAGCGCTCGATCTCCGTCTCCCCCTCAGAGTGCCTGTTAGCGGAGCAACAGTCCCATACAGGGATCGACCTACCTGAAGGGGATCAGGATGAGGTCGATTCTGTTGTAGAGGAATCAACAGTGGAAGAGCCATTCTCAGCATCACATGCTGAAAGATTATGGGTTCAGTCCCTGACTAATATGGTCCGATCAGCATTTAAAATGCCCCTTGCGGAGCCATCATCCACTTCTGTCTCCTCGTTGGGGTCGCTAAAAGCTCCCCAGACTGTTTGTTCCTTTCCGATCCATCCTTTACTGGAAGGGCTCATTTACCAGGATTGGGAGCATCCTGATAAAATATTTACTCCTCCCAAGAGATTTCAAGTGGTCTATCCCATGGAGGATAAGTTCATCAAAAAATGGAGGGTCCCTACAGTGGACGCAGCCATCTCTTGTGTGAATAAATCACTGACATGTCCAGTGGATAATGTCCAAATGTTCAAGGACCCAATAGATAAAAAATTAGCGTCCTTATTAAAATCTGCTTTTGCTACAGCAGGATTGGTGACACAACCAGCAGTGGCAGCTATTGGGGTCTGCCAAGCAGTGAAGGATCAGTTGAAACAGGTCTTAAGGGACTTGCCAGATCAGCAGGCTCTTGCCCTAGCTGATCTACCTAGAGCCTTCTGCTTTGCTGTGGACGCTATAAAGGATTCAATCCATCAGGCCTCCCGCCTTACGCTGTCTGTAGTACATATGCGCAGGCTTTTATGGCTCAAAAACTGGTCTGCTGAAGCTCCCTGTAAAAAATTGCTGGTCAGCTTCCCATTTCATGGTGAACGCTTATTCGGGGAAGACCTGGACAAATATATCCAGAGAATTTCCAGCGGTAAAAGTACACTTTTGCCGGTTAAAAACAGAGTTAGAGGTCCCTCTTTTAAGAGGCCTGCTTCTCCAGTCCCTAGGACATCGGCTGTGAAACAGTTCCGACGGCCTCCTCGGTCAAATCCCGGAGGTAAAAATCAGGGACAATTGCAGGGTAACAAGAAGCCCTGGAGCAGGAGAGGTACAAAACCTCCCCCAAAGTCAAATGCATGAAGGGTTGCCCCCACTCAATCGGGTGGGGGGAAGACTTCAGTTGTTCACAGAGACCTGGCGAGACACGATCAGAGACAGATGGGTGCTCTCCGCAGTAAATCTGGGATACAAATTGGAGTTAAAAGACTCCCCTCCTTCCCACTTTATAAGGTCAAACATGCCAAGGGATCCCCAGAAGAGAGGATCCCTCCTGTTGGCACTATAACAATTATTGCTCCAAGCAGTAATTATAGAGGTTCCCCTGGAAGAATGGGGGTTCGGGTTTTACTCAAACCTCTTTACAGTCCCGAAGCCAAACGGGGACGTGAGGCCCATATTAAATCTAAAAGGGCTAAACAAATTCCTACATATCAGGACTTTCCGGATGGAGTCGATCCGATCGGTGGCCACTGCCCTACAAGGGGAGGAATGGTTAGCCTCGATAGACATCAAAGATGCTTATTTGCACATTCCCATCTTTCCAGCCCACCAAAAATTTCTACGCTTTGCGGTAGAAGGGCGCCATTTTCAGTTCAGAGCCTTACCCTTCGGTCTGGCCACAGCACCACGAGTGTTCACAAAAATTCTGGCCCCATTATTGGCCAATCTAAGAACACGAGGTGTAACGATAATGGCATATCTAGACGACTTGTTGCTGATAGACCACTCAGTGAAAAAACTAGAAGTGGTTGTTCACGAGACAATCAAGTATCTGGAATATCACGGTTGGATTATCAACCGAGACAAGTCAGCCCTAAAACCAGTCAAAAGTCTGGAATACTTGGGGCTAAGGCTGGATTCAGACCAGAGAAAAATTTTCTTGCCTCAAGAAAAGGGGTCGTCTTTGAGAGATTTGATCCACTTAGTGGGTACAAAAAGACAGCCATCCATACGCCTGTGCATGAGGCTGCTGGGAAAAATGGTGGCATCATTCGAAGCAGTACCCTACGGTCAATTCCATTCAAGGAATTTGCAAAGGGCCATACTGTCAGCCTGGAACAAAAAAGTTCAGGCCCTAGACTTACCAATGTCCTTGTCCCCTTCCGTTCGCAAGAGCCTCCACTGGTGGTTGGTTCCCCAGAATCTGGAAAGAGGGAAATCCTTCAGTCCGATTTCTTGGAAGGTGGTCACTACAGATGCCAGCCTTATAGGCTGGGGAGCAGTACTGGAGCAATGGTCTCTCCAGGGCAGATGGTCGGATGCGGAAAAGGCCCTGCCCATCAATCTCTTAGAGATACGAGCAGCCCGGTATGCCCTAGTAGCATGGACATCCAAACTCCAAGGGTCCCCTGTCAGAATTCAATCAGACAATGCCACAGCAGTGGCATATATCAATCATCAGGGGGGCACCAGGAGTCGTGCAGCCCAGAGGGAAGTAAATTACATCCTGAAATGGGCAGAAAGATATGTCCCAGCCATATCTGCGGTATTCATTCCAGGAGTGGAGAATTGGAAGGCGGACTTTCTAAGTCGCCAACAATTATGCCCAGGGGAATGGTCCCTTCATCCCGAGGTTTTCCGGACAATATGTCAGCGGTGGGGAACACCGGATGTAGATCTGCTAGCATCCAGATTCAACGCAAAAGTGGACAGGTTTGTCTCTTGGACAAGGGATCCCCTAGCTTGCGGCTCGGATGCCCTAGTGTTCCCTTGGGATCAGTTCAAGCTGATATATGCGTTCCCACCGCCACAATTGTTACCTCGATTACTCCGCAGAATCAGGGTAGAAAAGAAACCAGTGATTCTGGTGGCTCCAGCGTGGCCCCGAAGAGCATGGTACGCGGAGATTGTAAAGATGTCTGTGGGGAGTCCTTGGACCCTCCCACATCGTCCGGACCTGCTTTCGCAAGGACCGATATACCACCCTTCCTTACCAGCCCTAGGTTTGACGGCCTGGCTATTGAAGCCCACATTCTAAAAAAGAGAGGGCTCTCTAATTCTGTGGTATCTACCATGATCAATGCCAGGAAGCCGGTATCCAGGCAGATCTACTATAGAATCTGGAAGGCGTACATCGCCTGGTGTGAGGCCAAGAAATGGCATCCACGTAAATACGTAATAGGTAGGATTCTGGACTTCCTACAATGGGCTGTAGATAGGAAGCTTGCCTTGAGTACTATCAAGGGTCAGATTTCGGCCTTGTCAATATTTTTTCAAAGGCCCTTGGCTTCGCATTCACTAGTCAAAGCCTTTATACAAGGAGTGATGCGTATTAGTCCTCCGGTTAATATTCCCATATGTCCATGGGATCTAAACTTGGTTCTGTCGGTTCTACAGAAACAACCATTTGAACCATTACAGCATATTTCTTTGGTTCTTCTCACCAGGAAATTGATTTTTCTAGTAGCCATTTGTTCGGCTAAAAGAGTGTCGGAATTAGCAGCTATGTCCTGTAAAGAGCCATATCTGGTTATCCATAAGGACAGAGTAGTGTTACGTCCTCATCCAGCCTTTCTTCCTAAGGTGGTATCGAGGTTTCATTTGAACCAAGATGTGGTTCTTCCTTCTTTTTTCCCCAAACCTACTTCGGTAGAGGAAAAGTTATTGCATTCTTTGGATGTAGTAAGAGCAGTTAAAGCTTATCTAAAAGCCACTGCTCAGATTCGCAGAACAGATACTTTGTTTATTCTGCCGGAAGGCCCCAGAAAGGGTCAGGCAGCGTCAAAATCTACTTTAGCCAAGTGGATTCGACAGGTCATAATGCAAGCCTATGGCTTGAGAAGGAGACCGCCTCCGTTCAAAGTTAGGGCGCACTCCACGAGAGCAGTTGGAACTTCATGGGCAGCGCATCACCAGGCCTCCCTGGCTCAAATCTGTAAGGCCGCAACATGGTCTTCAGTACACACGTTTACTAGGTTCTACCAGGTGGACGTTAGAAGTCAGGAGGATGTCGCCTTTGGGCGCAGTGTGTTGCAGGCCGCAAAAGATCCTCATGTCTGATAGCGCTCAGCTTATGTATGGTGTATCCCCCCCTCGTTGGGCATTGCTTTAGGACATCCCATTAGTAATGACTATGTCGCTCTGTGTCCCGTGATGTACGAGAAAGAAAATAGGATTTTTATAACAGCTTACCTGTAAAATCCTTTTCTTGGAGTACATCACGGGACACAGAGCTCCCGCCCCTCTTTAGGGACACTTATTGCTTTGCTACAAAACTGAGGTGCTCCTGGATGGGAGGGGCTTATATAGGGGAGGGTACTTCCGGTTCTGGAAGTTGCCAGTGCCAGCACCTGAAGGTATCTATATAACCCATTAGTAATGACTATGTCGCTCTGTGTCCCGTGATGTACTCCAAGAAAAGGATTTTACAGGTAAGCTGTTATAAAAATCCTATTTTTTTTGCTGTATAATTAAAAAAATGGCAATATTGTTTTTCTGTTATAAAATTTTTCAAACAAAAACCCATTTGAAATCAATGTATATTATTTAGTCTGTGTAAAGGTTATAGAGTCCAAATGTTTTTTTTTTTTTTTAAAGTATACAATCCAAGGTATTTAGTAAGGGGTATGACAATGTTTTGAAGCTGTAATTTTTTCTCACAATTTTTTGGGAAAACAAATATTATTTTTTTCATTTTTCTGGCAGTGCAGTGCAGCATCATCATTTGGCTGGCGTGGCGGTGATCAGGGAAACTGACTGGTGATGGTATGTAAAAAAAAAATAGTAATAATAATTTTGTATTTGATTTCTTAAGACTTTTTTTTTACATTTTTTTACATACTGTCATCTGAGTAGTTCAGTGTGACCCTAGTGACATTGTACTACCCTGGGGGGTGAGGTGTTTTTTTTACACTGTAATTGCTTGCTACAGTGATGATCACTGTAACAGAAATATTTTGAACTGTCAGAAATGGCTTTCATTCATGACTCATAGTTTACTAATGTGATGCTGTGAATGGCCTACCGCTATCACATGGTACAGGGTGCTGTAAATGGTCCAGGTACAATGTGACCACTGGTGACAGATCACAAACCCTACTACAACTTTGAAATTTAGAAAAATGATGAGACTCCCTAATACCCAGACCTGGGACAGTATATTGACCCAAATAAAATGAGCACAGTCTACACTATCTGTCAGCATTGGTGACCTAGCCCTTATTCTCAGGAGACTGCTAAACAGCAAGCCAGTGTAAAAAAAGTAAGTGCAAGCTTATTCTTTTTCAAATAAAGATAAATGGAGCTTTACTCACTGGCAGATCCTAACCTAGATGTGAGAAATTAAGCCTCCCAACAACCAATCAAAGATCCACAGTTCATACAGCGAAGAGAGAAACCTAGCCCTAGTTCATTGCATATTTCAATCACTTTTTTTGTTGAGCTTAGCTCAGTACTAATAGTAAATACATTTTTTGCCTATGTCTACTTCATGCATGGTTAGTGTGTGAAACAAATTAAGTTTTACCTAAAGCGCAAGGTGTGGATCTATACATGTAATCATTTAAATAAGGAATATGCCAGGGGGAGTGCATCTCAAAGTCTCAAAAGAGTGTGCAGTTGGAATGTGAAATGGCCATGGACAAAAGTGTTTTCCACTGCATATATCAAATGCAGTTGAACAAATAACGCAATAAAAATGTGTGCAGGAATACATTTTTCTTATCCTGTGATATAAAAATTATATTATCAGAGTCCTTTAGAAATTACACATATTTAATAAATAAATCACTGCCTTTGGAACCCCATGCCATTTTTAATGGGAACAAGGTGCTCTGCATAGTGGTGGGAGGTTTTGTTGTCCCTTATTGAAAGATACTCTTCCAAATAGACAGGTATGGTTCAGGATGGGGGTGACCACCATTTTCCTGGTCACCAAGGCTGCATACCTGTATAAGATTATGGTATAAAATTTTAAGGCGGACCCCACATTTTTTTTATTATTAACCAATTGTTGACCTCGATGCGGCAGAAAGAGGGCTACAGTGCGTTTGTCCAGTTCTGGAAGGGCGTCTATTGACTTCCTCCTAGAACCCTGCACACCTTCGAGGCACGCATTGGGCATGCTTTGTGATCACTGTGTCCTGTGGACACAGCTTATCACAGATTGGGGTAAAGGGCCAATCACAGCAGCCCTTTACTATGTGATCAGCTGTGTCCAATCACAGCTCATCACATGTAAGTAAATGCCAGCTACCAGCATTTCCTTTCCTCAGCACTGTCACTGTGTAAGGAAAGGAAAGGCGATAACCGGCTATCCTGTGACAGGGGATATTTACACTGATAATCAGGGCACTGATCATCAGTTCCCTGATTACATGTGCAGCCCCATCAGTACCAATCAGTGTCCATCAGCGCAGCATATCAGTGCCCATCAGTGCTGCCTCATCGATGCCTCCCCATCAGTGCCCATCAGTGCAGTTTATTAGTGCCCATCAGTGTCGCCTCATCAGTGCCCATAAGTGCAGCCTTATCAGTGCAGCCTCATCAGTGCACATCAATGCAGCCTATATGTACCTATCAGTGCCCATCAGTGCAACCTCATCAGCGCACATCAGTTAAGAAGAAAGTAAGTATTTGTCGGCGTATAACACGCACCGGCGTATAACACGCACCCCAAGTTTAGGAGGGAATTTTAAGGAAAAAAAACTTTTACTAGGGAAATTCAAGGAAAAAAACTTACATTTAAATGCAGCATGCAGCCTTGCCCAGTGTCCATCTGCAGCCTTGCCCAGTGTCCATCTGTCCATCTGCAGCCTTGCCCAGTGTCCATCTGTCCATCTGCAGCCTTGCCCAGTGTCCATCTGTCCATCTGCAGCCTTGCCCAGTGTCCATCTGCAGCCTTGCCCAGTGTCCATCTGTCCATCTGCAGCCTTGCCCAGTGTCCATCTGTCCATCTGCAGCCTTGCCCAGTGTCCATCTGTCCATCTGCAGCCTTGCCCAGTGCCTTTGCGATCGTGTCAGTCTCGGCGTTTTTTAAAATTTGGCGCCGATTTCTGTGGAGAGGAGCGAGCGGGGCCGAGTGTACTTCGGCTAGACTCGGCTCCTCTCGCAGTCCCGCCCATCTCCACTGACTGCGCCGCTGACGGAGAAAGCCGAGTGTACTTTGGCTAGACTCAGCTCTGCTCACAGTCACAGGCAGGACTGCGAGAGGAGCCGAGACTAGCCGAAGTACACTCGGCTTTCTCTATGTCAGCGGCGCAGTCAGAGATGGGCGGGACTGCGAGAGGAGCCGAGTAAAGCCGATTGTACTTCGGCTTCGGCTCTGCTCGCTCCTCTCGCTCGTTTTCAACAGGGGAATTCGACGGAGTATCGGCGTATAACACGCACCCACGATTTTCCTCTGATTTTAAGGGGAAAAAAGTGCGTGTTATATGCCGATAAATACGGTATTTGCACAATTTTATTACAGAAACAAAATCATATTTTTAAAAATGTTAGATCTGTTTTTATTTGTCTAGCAAAAAAAAAACTGTGGTGATTAACCACTTCAGCCCCGGAAGATTTTCCCCCTTAATGACCAGGCCATTTTTTGCGATACGGCACTGCTTCACTTTAACTGACAATTGCATGGTTACCCAACCAAAATAGTTTTTCCCACAAATAGAGCTTTCTTTTGGTGGTATTTGATCACCTCTGCGTTTTTTATTTTTTACTTTTTGCTATAATAAATATCCCCCAAAAAAAGCAAGACTGTGACATTGCGATGGACAGATTGGACACTTTTTTGGAACCATTGACATTTATACAGCGATCAGTGCTATAAAAATGCACTGATTACTGTGTAAATGTCCCTGGCAGGGAAGGGGTTAACACTAGTGGGTGGACAAGGGGTTAAATGTGTTCCCTCCTGTGTGTTTCTAACTGTAGGGGGATGTGACTGACTGGAGGATGAGACAGATTGCTGTTCCTAATTACTAGGAACAGCAGATCTGTCTCTCCACCCCTGCCAGAATGGGGATTTGTGTGTTTACAAACACAAATCCCTGTTCTGGGTCTCGTGCCCGCGATACTGGGTGGCAGACGGACATTGCGGCCTGCCGACCATGCGCATCAGGTCTCCCGCCGTGCAGCAGGAACTATTGTTCTTAAAGGAGCCGACGTACCAGTACGGCAATTTGGGGGAACGAGCCGACTTGCCGCCGTATAATGACGGTGGCTGATTGCCAAGGATTTGATTTAGATCAGTGTCGGGTTAGGGTTAAGGTTAAGGTCAGGGTCAAAGCTTATGCTCAGGGTCAAAAAGTTGATATATACTAAGAAATCAAAGATTGACAGTGCGTGTATGGCCTGGTCTGGCCAATCCAGTGAACAAGCAAACAAACCTAGTGCTCATAGGCACAGCATAACCCCTCAGGATATTTTAAACAGACCAGGTAAGTATTTAAAAATATTGTTTATTGGAAAAATTTGATAATCTATACAGTAGAAAATTAAAATCAATTACAGTACAAAAATGCAGGCATATCTATAAATGCCCTCTAATATGAAGGGCTATTGCACGTAGCTGTTGAAGATGACGCCTGACATGTTTCAGACTCCTAGGTCCTTCTTCATAGGCTTAATGTCATCTAAAGCATACATATTCTATAAAGTGAACATATTTAAACATTAGTACAATAGTACAATTTCATCATTGATCAACCTTTGCATGGGATTGAACACCCATACAAGCACAAAAATAGGCATAGGAGACTTATACTCACATGCATGAGCCGATAACCATTGAATACAGAGGGGGAGCTGGCAGGGGTGTAATTGGCCTGCACTGTTACTTTGCGGTGGAAAATTTTTCAGGGACAAAAAGGCTTTTCAGGAGGAGCGGGCCTATAGGTGGACTGATGGATATCGAACATCTAATCCTAAACCCACTTCCCCTCAATGGGTCAACACCCAAGTAAAGACATCTAAAAATACTAGTATTACAAAACCTCACAACCTGTCTCAGCCCAAACAAATGGACGTAGGTGACAGAAGCGTGATCGCCCAACCAATATCTTGAACGATGACATCTCCGATACTGACGATTCCTCAACCTCACACACTAGAGAGCATTCTAAAGCTTCACAAAAGACGAAAACTCCTCGCACTCAAAATAGGGCACCACACCAATCTAACACCCCTAGATCTAATTCACTCCCAGAAACATCACAACAAAGCCATTTTTTAGATCGCATGCAAGCACAAAACAAAAGGCACCAGGAAAGCATCAACACTCAAGCCCTGTACACACAGTCGGATTTTCTATGGATTCAAATCCGATGGATTTTTCCATCGGAATTTCGATGAAGCTGACTTCCATCAGTCTTGCCTACACACCATCAGTCAAAAATCTGACCGTCCCAAACGCCGTGACGTAAAACACTCCAACGAGCCGAGAAAAATGAAGTTCAATGCTTCTGAGCATGTGTCGACTTGATTCTGAGCATGCGTGGGTTTTTTCTCCGCTGGAGTTCCACACAGACGATCAGAATTTGCTATCGTTTTTTTTTCCATAAATTTAAAACATGTTCTATTTTTTCTCACCGATGGAAAAAAGACCGATGGGGCACATACACGATCGGTTTGTCCGATGAAAAAAGTCCATAACTCCCACAAACCCAAAAAGAGTTATCAATCACCTCACAATCACTAAATATTATTACTCTTTCCTATCACATTATAACCACTAGTGAGATCCTGGTTTTGGAAAAAGGTCTCACCTTTTGTCCGGTAACACACATCGATAAATTTGAACTTATCAAAGATGTACATTTGTTTATCCGCAATCTTTTGTTGATATGTCTTTATACCAAAACACATTTGACCAATGGCTTCTCGTACACTGCTACTGAACTCACAGCTTTAAAAAATCTCACTGACCTATTGCAGGAAAATGAGTCAATTGATCTTATAGACTCCATAGATCTTGAAAGCATACTGGCCAAGATAGATGGCATTACTTTAACACCTTTATCACCACAACCTAAAAACAAGTTTATGCCCTGCATCCAGCACTAATTGCAATGCTGCAACATTTTTAAAGTTAGTCTCCAGGGACATACGTGATCTTAAATATTTGCCCCGTGGACATAATAATCTGACGTACAGTCATGGCCGAAATTGTTGGCATCCCAGAAATGTTTCCAGAAAATCAAGTATTTCTCACAGAAAAGTATTGCAGTGACACATGTTTTCCTATACACATGTTTATTCCCTTTGTGTGTATTGGAACAAAACAAAAAAAGGGAGGAAAATAAGCAAATTGGACATAATGTCACACAAAACTCCAAAAATGGGCTGGTCAAAATTCTTGGCACCCTTAACTTAATATTTTGTTGCACATCCTTTGGAAAAAATAACTGAAATCAGTCGCTTCCTATAACCATCAATAAGCTTCTTATACCTCTCACCCAGAATTTTGGACCACTCTTCCTTTGCAAACTATATCCAGAGGATACTTGAATGGTATCCTCAAAAAAGCATATAAGAAGGCCAGGAATAAATGTAGAAGGGATCTCCTTTTTTCTAAAAAAACAATTGGAGAATCCTCCCCCACACGTGTCATTACCAGATATTGCCAACAACACCGACAAATCAGAAATATACTACAGAAATACTGGCATCTATTAAGCATGGACAGTACCCTAGCACCATTTGTATCCACACGACCTCTTATTACATATCGATGAGTATCTTCTCTACGAGATAAACTCGTTCACAGTGAATTTCAAACCAACAGACGTGATCGATAGATTGACCGGCACTTTTAGATGCAGCAATTGCAACTATTGCCAATATATGGACACTACCAGAATGGTGGTGTTGCCAAATGGTGAAAAATTCAGATCTAGACACTTTGTGAATTGTCGCACAGTGGGTATAGTTTATTTGATGCAATGTGAATGTGGGTGTTATTATATTGGCAAGACCAAATTAGCCTTTTGGCAAAGAATGTATCGCCACATTGTTAGCATTAATAAGAAGGACCCCAATCTCCCTATTGGTCGACATTGCCGCACAGTACACCCTGACAGTGCTCCCAGGGTACGCTTCTTGGCTTTGAACCATATTTCTAACAGTCCCAGAGGTGGCGACTTCAATAAAGCACTTTTACAGAGTGAATTAAGGTGGATTTTCCACCTTAATGCCACCGCACCGCCTGGCCTCAATGAGGCGTTTAATTTTAAACCCTTTTTTGAAGGATTTCAGTCAGGCGTCTGTGAATTGGACCTTTAATTTATAATATATGGGTTATTTATCCATGCTCTCTTATTGTGCCCAATATGGTCTTGTACAAAATCACATAGTGTATGTTCATTATGTATGCAATTTCTCTCTTGTTTCTTTCTTTCTTTTTCCTTGAACGATTTTTGTCCACAATTGTATCCATTGTAATGTACTTTGTTAATTATTCTGTTTGCTTCTAGATTCATTCAGAAATTAACCAGTTTTGGGTGGGACGGCGCCACACGCCACCCATCAGGGAACTCTGAGGCAGATGGTTGCAGCCAATGCGGTGCAACGATCTGCCTCATCGGCCACAGCTGAGCAGGGCTGTTTCAACAAGCTCATTCTCAGCTGGCCTAATTAGCCTTCCAGGCTATTTAAACTTCATGTTAGCATCAGCATTTACATCGCTGGTGTCTTGCTGACAGGACCAACAGATCTGTGATTACTCCCTCACATGGTAGGTTTTACTTATTACTTTAGCGCAGTACTTATTTTCTCAACTATATTACTATATATCCACTATCCAGCCCTTGCCCTTTGATGTTGGTGTCTTGTTATCTCAGCGTTTGCCATCCTTTTCCACCGCAAACTAACAATGGTGCAGGCCAATTCCACCCCTGCCAGCTCCCCCTCTGTATTCAATGGTGATCGGTTCATGCATGTGAGTATAAGTCTCCTATGCCTATTTTTGTACTTGTATGGGTGTTCAATCCCATGCAAAGGTTGATCAATGATTAAATTGTACTATTGTAATAATGTTTAAATATGTTCACTTCATAGAATATGTATGCTAGATGACATTCAGCCTATGATGAAGGACCTAGGAGTTTAAAACATGTCAGGCATCATCTTCAACAGCTACATGCAATAGCTTTTCTTATTAGAGGGCATTTAAAGATATGCCTGCATTTTGGTACTGTAATTGATTTTAATTTTCTACTGTATATAGATTATCAAATTTTTCCAATAAACAATATTTTTAAATACTTACCTGGTCTGTTCAAAAAATCCTGAGGGTTTATGCTGTGCCTATGAGCACTAGGTTTGTTTGCAGGGTCAAAAGTTGGGTCACAGATCAGGGCCGGTATATTTTAGGTAGGATAAAAAAAAAAACTTTTTTTAATTTAGCATCAGAGTCAGTAAATCAGCATCAGTATGTTTTAGGTAAGATACAAAAATAAAATGTGCAAAAAATTTACAGCTACTCTTTACAAAATTTTTTGGGGGGCTTTTTTTTTATTATTTTGTGCCAGTTTTCCTTTAGTAATAAAAAAATAAATCAGGAGATATCCATGCTATTTAACACTTAAATTGATGAAAAAATCATCAATGCAATGCCAAAAATTCATATAAAAATTCTAAATATATTTACAGTGTATGTTGTTAGAGCTTTACTATGTGCAAGTTTAACTGGAATTAAACAAAATAAAAAAATTAACTATGGTTCATAAGAAATACAACCTCAAGGAAATAAATTGTTTACAAAAATCCTCCAATCACAAAAATGTTGTCAACAAATGTAATATATTAATGAAGCAACTTTCACAATCTTGTTGAGATTGTATTAAAATGGGGGCGCATGCGCGGATGCCTGAGGGAGAAGTCGCATCCCCTTAGAGCTCCGCTCCCGGGTTAAACAAACCGGAGAACCGACCGCTGCCTTTTACCGCAAACGGCACCAGCTCCCGCAAATTCACACCAGGTACACTTCGGCGTATTGAGGATAGTCACGAGGGGCCCAAAAACGAAATATAAGATTGGTACCTCTAAAGATACACTGTCCCGGCAGACATCCAAGATGGCGGCGCCTGGTACCTCACAGACTAGCACACAGCGGGTTCCTAAATCCCTGCCACACAGTGTCAAAACTCTGGACACAGCTGGTGAGATTGACTCTGACTATGAAACACCTGAAAATGTTATTCAGTCTAATATGTTTAGTCAATTTGAGAAAATGCTTCAGAAAGCTTTGAAACAAACTTCAGACCAAATAACTGAGAAGCTGACAAGGGAGATTAGGGAGCTGGGGCATAGAACAGCTGAATTGGAAATGCGGGTAGATGATATAGAAACTACCACACAGCATCATAATACTACTATTGAACAGCTTAAGGATGAGAACTTTTTATTACAAAACCGTTTGGAAGACCAGGAGAACAGGGACCGTCGCTCCAACCTAAGAATCAGAGGTCTCCCTGAATCAATCATAGACTTACAGGGAACTATATGTGCACTGTTTCAGGAACTGTTACCAGGTATTTCACCTGAGAGATTGGAAATGGACAGAGTCCACAGGGCCCTAACTCAACGCAAACCCAATGGACCCCCTAGGGATATTATAGTTAAATTTCATTACTATAAAACAAAGGAGCAATTACTTGCTGCTGCTAGAGGTAAAAACACTCTTGAGTTCCAGGGCAATATCTATCAGCTCTTTACAGACCTCTCCCCTCTAACTGTGACTAAGAGGCGTTCTATGAAACCCCTGCTGCAAGTACTTCAAAAGCATCAAATCATATACCACTGGGGGTTTCCATTCTCTCTCCGCTTTACACACTTGGAAACTAGATATACCTGTCGCACGTCTGATGAACTACGGTCAGCCTTAAATGATCTAGGCCTGATGGATCACACGAATTCTAAGGAGCAACCTCGTAGACGAACGGCTTCTAGATCACCTCCAAATGAAACCGACTTGGACCCAAACCCCTCTGGTTATACCAGACAGAATCTTCATAAACGAGGACATTTTGATAGTCAGGCACCGATAAATGTCGACTCAATGGATTGATTGTTCAACTTTCATTAATCTTATCCACGTTTCTCCCTTTTTATAGGGTACTAGCCTCAATTCTTTATTCTGAAAAGCATTGCACTATCTCTGATTGAAGAGTTGGAATCCTGTTTTCCATTATTATAATTTTATTTTTTTATTTTTAATACGCTTTCCTATTAATGATATATTAATCTAGGTATTAATTTAATGTTTTAGTAAATAGGTCAACCAGAAGGTTTGTATTTCACTTATATTTCTTGTGACAAGTGTTGTTTTTTTTTTGTGTCCTTACTGACAAATATGTCTATTTCTTTAATTTATATGCATATTATATTGTACTTATGAAATATAAATTTAGGTATTCATTTATGGTTTTAGTCAACCAGAAGGTCTATATTTCATTTACATTTTTGAGACAAGTGTTTCTAGTTTATTTTATTTTTTTATTTTTTTTGTTTGTCTCCTTACTGACAAATATGTCTATTTATTTAATTTATACGCATATTATATTGTACTTATGAAATATAATTTAGGTATTTATTTAATGTTTTAGTCAGCCAGAAGGTCTATATTTCATTTACATTTTTGAGACAAGTGTTTCTATTTTTTATTTTTTATATATTTATTCTTTTCTACTTATGAAATATAAATTTATGTATTTAATTTATGTTTTTGTCAGCCAGAAGGCTTAAACTTCATTGATACTTCTTGAGACAAGTGTTTCTTGTTTTCTTTGTTTGTCTCCTTATAGACAAATAAGTCTATTTCCTTGATTTATATGGTCACTGATATAGATAGATTATCCTCCTCCCTCCCCCTCCCTTTTTTTCCCCTACATTTGCGAGCTTGTTTATTAATTATTTCACTTGAGTAGACGGTTTGCTTCACAAGTGTTAAGATCAATATTTTCTAGCCTCCTTGTGGATGCATTCGTCTAAATATTGACTCAACATAATTCCCGACGTTGGTATGTTTCCTTTCTCTCTCTCTTTTGTTTATTGCATCCCCAGTCTTATTGATAGAGAAATATATAAGTTTACTATTATAATACTTAAGTGTTCTCCGGCGTTTTTTTTCCCTCCGGAACTTCTTGCGGCCCCCTACATACCCCCTGACTCCTGCTACTATTATGCAGGAGTCGGTCGGTGACCATGGAACCCCTCGGAGATTTTTTGTTATCTCTCCGAGATGTTCCTGCGCCCTACTAGTACATCATTATTTTATGACATTAAATGCAGTCATTAGGGCTACCTATTTATTTGGTTTCTTCTTGTTTCTTTCTTTTCTGTCTTTCATTTCTTCTCCCCTTCTGTCTCCCTTGGTGGCGGTTCAAACTCCTAATATGGGTTTTATTAACCCTTACATAAAACTTACCCTTACTATGTCATGGCCCCCATAAACATTTTGTCCTTAAATGTACAAGGCTTCAACGTTCCACAAAAAAGAACTAAAGCTCTACGCTCCTTTTCAGCTAGAAAAGCTCACATCATTTTCCTTCAAGAAACACACTTTATCAATAACGCCTCCCCTAAATTTCTTTCCTCCTCCTACCCTCAATTCTACACAGCTTCAGCTACAACTAAGCAACGTGGGTCCCTGATTGGGTTCCACCAATCTACACCATTTACCCTTAATACACAAATATGTGACCCTGAGGGTAGATATGTTTTATTAACAGGCTTTATTGCTGATACTGAAGTCACATTAGTTTCGTATTACGCCCCAAATAAGCGTCCTGAAGCTTTTCTATCACATCTTTTCCAACTAATCGAATCACATAAATTTGGAACAATAATATTATGTGGTGACTCCAATACTACCATTTATCCCTTCTTGGATAAATCCCCGTCATCTCCTAACTCTCCTACCCATAAACGGTCCTTCCAATCTCTACTTACTTCTTTTAATTTTGTTGATACCTGGCGGGAACTTAACCCAACTTCCAGAAATTTTACACATTATTCTTATCCACACAAATCCTTTTCACGAATAGATCATATTTTCCTCCCCTCTAGTATGCTCCCTGAAGTAATATCCTCTAATATAATCCCATTTCCATGGACAGACCATTGTGCGGTTACTGCTACAATTACCTCTCCAATACCTAGGTCACACGACACCACTTGGTGCATTAACGACTCCATCCTAACTCACCCCTCACACCACTTAGATATTGAATTGGCTCTTAATGATTATATCTCATTTAACGACACTGCTGATGTCTCTGCCCTTACACTATGGGAAGCCCATAAATCTGTCATTCGGGGCAGCTTGATACAAAAGGCGAGATCTATTAAAAGAGATCGCAAGATTCTGTTCACCAAACTTGAAGCAAATTTTAACGCTTGTCATTTGGCTCATCAAGCTGCCCCGAATGCAAACACTAACACTAAATTGGAAAAGGCCCGGCTTGAGTTGGATCTTTTTCTGACAGATTCGGCTGACAAACTCTTACGCAAGCGGCAACATACCCAATACCGCAAAGCCAATAAGCCCGATACCCCTATGGCCCGCAGCCTCAAGTCTATTGATCGTTCACAGACTGCATTCCGCCTTAGAACCTCCAGAGATGCATACACCAGTAACCCATTACAGATCTTGGAAATCTTTCGATCTAAATTAGCTTAAATTAGCTTAATCTTTGATAAAAACAAAGCAGACACGTTGTTCTCAGATGTTAAACTTCCCACAATGACACCTGAACAGTGTGAATATTTGGAGAGTCCCATAACGGCCTTGGAAGTTAAAGCTGCTATTAAAGAATTGAAGCCTCACAAGAGACCGGGCCCCGACGGGTTTTCTGCACTATACTACAAACAATATGATTCAATTGTAACGCCTCTATTGACTAGAGCCTTCAATTCTTTGTTAGCTGGTCATTCGTTCAAAACCGAAACACTAACTTCCATCATAGCAATGATTCCCAAACCTAAATCTGACACTACCTCTTGGTCTAATTACCGCCCCATATCTCTTTTAAATCTAGACATTAAGTTATTAGCTAAGATCCTGGCAACTAGATTAAATAGCATTATAGGTAAACTTATCCATCGTGACCAAACTGGCTTCATGCCCTTGCGTCAAGCAGGGGATAATGTCAGAAGAGCACTTTTATTAATTCATGCCGCCAAAAAAAGACGTATCCCAACTTGCCTTATATCATTAGACATTAGGAAGGCGTTCGACTCAATCAGCTGGCCATATCTACAATATACTCTTCAAAAATTGGGTTTTGGGGAAAATTTTATAACTTGGGTCTCCTCACTATACAGCACTCCGAAAGCTTATATTAAATATATGGGTTACAAATCAGCTATGATAGATATTAGGAGAGGTACTAGACAGGGTTGCCCTCTATCCCCTTTGCTTTTTGCCCTACTTATTGAACCCTTAGCATGTATTATTAGAGATAATCCTAATATCAAAGGAGTAGAATTAGGTGGACATCACCACAAATTGAGTCTTTTTGCAGATGACATCCTGATTTTTTTATCCCATCCCCATGTGTCAGCGCCAAATCTAGTAAATACTTTAGACAAATTTGCAAAGATTTCTGGATTGTGTGTTAATCATGCCAAATCTAACGCCCTTAATATTTCCCTTTCGCCATCTGAGTTACAACAAGCTCAAACGTCTTTACCTTTCAATTGGGAATTGCACCATATTTCATATCTCGGAGTCCAACTCACTTCTTCTATACCCGACTTATTTTCAGCTAACTACTTACCCTTATTGAAGTCAACTACTAATCTGATGAAACAATGGTCTTCTCTCCCTTTATCTTGGATTGGGAGGATTAACGCTACCAAGATGTCAATCTTACCAAAGTTCCTTTACCTATTCCGAGTTCTCCCCATACATATACCTCCTTACTTCTTGAGACTGACTCAAAAGAGAGTGATGTCTTTTATATGGGGCTCTACAAAACCCTGTATACCCAGATCGACTCTTTATCTTGATAAATTGAAAGGTGGTTTGGGAATACCTAACTTTTCCTCATACTATTTTGCTGCTCAGCTAGCACAACTCCCCAAGTACCATTCTACAACAGAATCCCCTCTATGGGTAGCGATTGAATCAGTGGATATTGACCCCATTTCAGTGAATAATTTGCTCTAGGTTAGCTCCTAAAGATAGAATAAAAGTATCTAACCCTGTAACCAAACATTCTATAGCTATCTGGGACAAATATAGATCCACAAAAGGCCTACAATCCACTCATAACCCTCCACTCTCTTTTCTTAGAAATCCCTCATTTTACCCCGCCTGGAAATTCCCCCTATCATTTGCAGCTTGGTCCAAAAGAAACCTACTTCAATTTCACAATCTAGTTTCCTCCAATGACATTCTTACGTTCCCAACATTATGTGATACATACAAACTCCCCATGAAGGAGCTCTTCCGCTATTTACAAATTAAGAACTTTTATACACCCCTCGTTGATACGGGATCCCCTCTTAACCAAATGACTCAATTTGAACGTATCTGTAACAGTGATCCCCATACTAGAGGATTAATATCACTTTTGTATAAACGCATCAATTCTACATCTGACGATACTTTACCATCCTATACGACTAAATGGGCACATGATATGGATAGAACATTCAGTAAAAGTGAATGGGATAATATATGGTCAGCTACTAAGCATTCCTCGCCAAACTGTTTCGCGTTGGAAACAAATTATAAGGTCCTTTCTCGATGGTACCTGGTTCCAGCCAGGATTGCCAAATTTGCCCCCATGTACCCAAATTTATGTTTCAGAGGCTGTTCTGAACCGGGCATGCATTTCCATATTTGGAGGCAATGTCCAATCGTTCAATCCTTCTGGAGTAAGATATTTAACATGGCCTCTACGGCCTTGGAAATACCAATCTCGCCAGACCCAGCACTGGCTCTCCTCAACCTCAAACCTCCTGAATTGAATAAATCACAATTCAAATTATTACTACATCTCACCACGGCGGCTAAACAATCTATAGCTAAGGCCTGGAAAACCCAAACTTTAGTTGTGGCTGAAACTAAACATAGAATTAACAGAGCCCTTATCTTTTCCAAAATGTCTGCTATTGAAGATAACAACATTACTACATACAATAAAATATGGAAACCATGGATTAAACACTTCTTACCCCCAGATTTTGATCAATTATTGTTGATGCCTTGTTGAAATACTTTAATATTTATCTATTAATATAATAGTTAAACAGGGCCTTGATCTGACTGGACCGCCACCCAGGGAGACAATCTATCCCTTTATCTCTATTTTTCTATACCCATACCTTCTTTTCTATATATTTTACTTTTCTCCCATATTTCTTCTTCTTCTCTCTGTACTTCTTCTGTCTTTCTGCTCTGGTTTGTTTTGTTACTTGTGTAATACGGATTATATACACATGCGATGTTCATTGCATGACTTATATATATACTTTTTAAGTTTAACTTTATCAATCACTAAATATCTTTGTGTGTTAAAGATTTGTTAGAAAGGTCTTTAACTAAACAATTGAGGAGTGACAACATTCCTCTGGTGTATCCTTCTGGATAATCCATCATACTCTCTCATACTTAATCGTGCCCCCATCTGCTCACAGCTTGCTCCCTTTTGGGGTGAGCGAATGGTCTGGAGGCAAGATATTCTATCCTTAATATTGCTTATTTTCATTGCTCTAATCTTTTATACCTCTATTTGTATTGATATAATTGTTAATGAGGTTTATCCTCTACTACTTTTCTTTCAATATGTATTTTTAGTGATTGCTGTATTTATTTACAATTCTATACTTGATCAGAATGTAATGTTCATTATACATGCTATTTACTGGTAAAATCTAATAAAAATATTAAACAAGAGATTGTATTAAAACATTGATCTCCTTCATGGTTACAAAAGTAATTAATCTCAAATTAATCTTTGGATATTCATAGATCTGAATTGCATATGCTTCTAAGCTAGATTTTAAATGGCTTATATGTCATGCAAAGCTCTCCATTACCTGAGATGGAGGAAAGTTCATAAAAAAAGCTATATAATTGCTGTTAGTGCCAAAACCTATCAATGTACTATTTTATCCACATAATTACCATTGCTCTGAAGGTGCTAATTGTACTGATCACAATCAAAGTGTTAAGTAGAAGCATCCTAACTTTATATGCAGAAAATATCCACTTGCAGTTTGCAGATGATGTGTACATAAGAAAATTACCCATGAATAGCATTCATAATCTGCAGATCAGATGCATATATTATATGGCATTGCCTTTTTCTGTGATGATCTATGAACTCTCACAACAATTGTAAATAGGATACATGAAAATTCAGTATTTACCTTAATGACAGTCTGCAAACTTCCATAAGGAATTCCTTTTTTAACGTGGAAAGAGGCTGTAATAAAAAAAATACCCTCATTAAAATGGTTATGCATTCATTCTCTACTTCATTTGTATTAATAGCACCAACTTTAAAGGCATAGAGAAAGCTGCTCAAAGCTTGCTCAAAGTTTTGCACTCTTGAGGAAGCCTTCATTAAAGCTTGCTGTTTACACTTGTAAAAAGGGCTTTGCGATTGACTAGTAATGGCATCAAAAGTATAAGCCCTGCCCCGTTCATGTCATGTTAGAACACTTCCCCTCCTGATAAAGCCGAATCCTACACCACATTGTGCCCCACTATATTACATAAGCCTTAACATGACATTCCCAGTCATTTACCTTTTTAATCCCAAATGCGTAATGTCCACACATTGCAGAGTTGCTGCACTTTATTGATTATACTTAGGGAATGCCAAAATAGTCACATTGCGTTAACATATTGTACATTCCAGAACCACTCGACAGTACATAGTCAATCACATTTAGTGGATGGTCTGCAGTAGTTCCATGAGAAAGCATATTTCTCACTTTAGGAAGCCATCTCGTATTCACAGGACTGGGATCACTGTAGACACTTCCTCCATAGGTATGCCTCTCCTGGTACACCAGGAATGTTTTGACAAAGCGGTATTGCTTTGACTTCTGTGGGAAAAAAAATGTTCAGGAACTGACATGGTGTTTGAAAGAGCTGTCTGGCTCACAAAACTGGTTAAACCGCATTCATTTTTATTTTATTGCTAGTAAGACATTTTCACGCATATATTTTAACAGTGTATTAATCTGTTTTGCTTACACTTACACGTAAAGACTTATGTAAATATCCAACTAAATTTAGAAAAGGTTTTTTTTTTATAATTTCTAAATGAGAAAAACTTATAAACAGTATAGTGCTGCTGAGAGGTAGCATATAAAGTACACAAAATAAGACATTAATATTGGGTTATGTATATTTATATAATCATAAACTAAAGAAGAAGTACCCAACAGTATATCAGGTAACATATTCCTAAACACAACCATTTATTATATAGGTGCCACACATCTATAAATATCAATGATGTTTACTGCTGTTGTAGAAATCAATGCAAACAAAAGGTTATGTGACAAACAGTACTTGTCAAAAATTTATAAGACACATTTTCAGATTAACTTTTCTCAATAGATAGATACATAAATGTTGTAGCACACCTCAAATAAATGTGCTTAACTATAAAAAAAAAAAAAAAAAAAAACAAACACTACAACATAACATAAATGGGTAAAGAAAGCATTAAAATAAACAATTTATGCTTTACATAAAAGATGAATAATTGTTTATATACTTTATCTCAATGGTATAGAACATTTTTTCTTTCTTTCTAGGTAAAAATAGTTTAAATTTAGCATTAATATCAAAGTAATACTATGTTAAATAAAAATCCCCAGTTTAATTAAAATAAAGCCGACCAGTATAACTCAAAGAGATATGCAAAGAAATTACAGTCCTCAAATTTGCTTCTCTGAAGGTTGTTTTAAATTGAAGATGCTGATATTTTTACCATAAATTAGACTTACAAGTGTCATGGTCTGATATCTGTCATTAATTTGCAGGTGATCATCTCTGCAAGTAGAGGATCAACCCTTTTATGTACGTTACATTTTTATAGGATTTTAAGAAAACATTGAGGAAGGTCAGGCAAAGTAGGCATCCCTAAGATCCTTTGGTTTGAGGCATATACTCTTAATTGGTGTGCTCATGATATGATTCTCTGAAGTGCACTGTCTCCTTTTTGCTTGTGATCTCAGGTGCAAATTTCATCAACAATTTTTAAATAACCAGATTTATAAAAAAATAAGCTAATAAGTTTTACATTAAGAACTATGCAAATAGACAATGTATCTCTATTATTTCCTGAAGGTTGATTTTAAGAAAAGAAGCATATATATTTGCCAAAATTTAGACACACAAGTCTCCTGGTCTGTTGGTTGTCATTAGTTTTCAAGTGATACTCTCTGCAAGTAGAATATCACCCCACCTATTCTGTAACTGTTATAGGGGCCAACAGAAAACACAGAGAGGCATACTGTACCTAGCAGTGGTGGTGCGTCCATATTTTAAAGGCATGTTGCCTAATATACTAAAAAATTGATTTGTTTTGTTTACAGATACTTTTAAGCCCTGTACACACGATCAGTTTTACAGATGAAAATAGTCCGATGGACTTTTTTAATCGGACAAACCGATTGAGTATGGAACCCATAGGTCTTTTTTCTATCGATTTTAAAAAATAGAATATGTTTTAAATTTTTACGATGGATCAAAAACCGATAGCAAATTCCGATCGTCTATGGGCAAGTACATCAGATAAAAAACCCATGCATGCTCAGAATTAAGTCGACGCATGCTCAGAAGCATTAAACTTCATTTTCTAGGCTCATCGGGATGTTTTACGTCACCGCGTTTGGAACGGTCGGTTTTTTGACTGATGGTGCGTAGGCAAGACTGATGGAAGTCAGCTTCATCGGATTTCAGATGGACAAAACCATCGGATTAGAATTCATAGGATATCCGATCGTGTGTACGAGGCTTAAGTCTAAAGGCCCGTACACACGATTGGATTTTACGACAATAATTGTCTGATGGACGTGTTGTGTCGGATAATCTGACCGTGTGTATGCTCCATCAGACAATTCTTGGCAGAACTAACAACAACAAATGTTGGCTGTTCATGCTCACCAACTGTCTGACAATAAATCTGTTACGTCGTATTATCAGATCATGTGTACAGAAAACCGTCGGACTAAAATCCAAAGTACAAACACACATGCTCCAAACCAATGCTAAACATCAGACAACAATAGCAGAAGTTTCCCAAAGGGTGTCGGTAAAGAGCTGAAAAAGCACAAAGTTTGGTGTATGTTGGCTGAAAATTTTCTGCCGTGTGTATGCATACCAAGTTCACGGGCAACGCCCTTCAGACACAAATCCACGAAAAACTCTGATGGAAGTCCGATCGTCTGTATGAGGCTTTAGTCATCTATCTTTAATCAGTTTCTACAGCAGCTAAACGTTATTCTTTATTTAGAAAAAACTTTAATTTGCTACAATGTTTCTACTACTACTACCATTGCAGTGGGGATGCATCCATTAAGGGTGCACAGGCACTGCCCCCTCTCTCCAGCTGCCCCCCTCTATGACTGATGGATAGATTCATGCATAGCATTAATCTATCAATGGCCGCCGCCGCCATCTCCTATTCAGGCACCCGACCCTTTTTCGGATGCCGGGAACCTAAATTCCAGGGGTGGGGGTGTATTTTTGAGGCACCTGATTAGAGCCTTAGGCTCTAATGGGATTCAAAAAAGGTGAACTGCGAGAGCAGAGAATTTTGCTCGCAGTTCACCCAGGTGTGTTAGAACAGTGAATGAATATTCACTGTTCTAACACTGAACCGTCTCTCCGTAAATCAGGAAGCGCAGGTGTGTTACCCATCACCTAATTGTCAGAAACTACAAGCGCTGTGATTGGATGCCTATCAGGAGGAGGGGAGGAGACGCATGGAGGACACAGCTCGCCACCGTCACCCATTTCCCCACCGAGATAGGGTAAGTGCCGGGCAGACTGCGAGCGGGAGGGGGGTCACAGTGTTAACTTTTGATAAGCACAGTGGGGGCATTTGATGGGCACAGTGGCGGTATTTGATGGGCACAGTGGTGGAATTATATGGGCACAGTGGCAGCATGTAATGGGCACAGTGGCAGCATTTGATGGGGAACAATGACGGTATTTCATGGGCACAGTGGCAGCATTTTATGGGCACAGTGGCAGCATTTTGTGGGCACAGTGGCAGCATTTGATGGGCACAGTGGCTGCGTTTGATGAGCACAGTGGCTGCGATTGATGAGCACAATGGCTGCAATTGACGGGCACAGTGGCTGCGTTTGATGGCACAGTGGCAGCATTTGATGGCACAGTGGCTGCGTTTGATGGGAACAGTGGCTGCATTTGATGGGGCACAGTATCTACGTTTGGTGGCACAGTGACTGCAATTTTTCAGTTTGTTTGCACCCCCCAAAAAATTTTGAGCACCAGCCGCCACTGATACTTAGGATCCTGTTATTCTGTATCTGATCCTAACTCATTGTCATGACATGGTCTTCTGAAATGCCCCGACTCCCTTTTATCGTTTATCTTGTGATTCCAGGTCTATATGTCATCAACAAAGCTAGAAAAAATATTCCTCTAAGCACTCAAAAAAAGAGGTAGGGAATTCCCCATAACCAGATGTTAAAGAAACACAAGATTAGTAAAATAAATTATTTAATTTTATCTTGCTGCTATCTACATATTTTTTTTGTGTAATGCAGTCTGAATATTTGTTATCCTGTATTCAGCTGGTAGCAAGAACATTTATTTTACAGATAGTGTCAGTTCTTTTATCACATTATAAATTAACATTTCTCTCATTTAGATTATTTTCATTATACTATGAATGTGTTATATTTAATATATTTAATTACACACATATTTTTATTTAACCCCTTCCCGACCAGCCACCGCAGTTTTACTGGGGCAGGTTGGCTCCCCTGGGCGAACCGACGTAGCTGTACGTTGGTTCAACTTTTGACCACTAGGCGATGACCGCCGGGCACCCGCGATCGCTCCACACAGAGACAGAACGGAGATCTGTCAATGTAAATAGACAGATCTCTGTACTGTCAGGGGTGAGGAGAGTCTCCTTACCCAGGCAGTCCCATCCCCCCACAGTTAGAATCACTCCCTAGGACACACAGTTAACCCCTTGATCGCCCCTTCCCTGCCAGTGACATTTACACAGTAATCAGTGCATTTTTAGAGCACTGATCGCTGTATAAATGCCAGTGGTCTCAAAAATGTGTCAAAGGTGTCCGATCTGTCCGCCATAATGTTGCAGTCCCAATAAAAATCTCTGATCACCCCCATTACTAGTAAAAAATAATAATAATAAAAATGCCATAAATCCTATCCCCTATTTTGTAGACGCTATAACTTTTGCACAAACCAATCAATATACGCTTATTGCAATTTTTATTACCAAAAATATGTAGAAGAATACATATCGGCATTAACTAAGGAAAAAATTAGCTTTTTAAAAACAAAAATTGGCGGCCTTTTTTTGTTTATAGCTCAAAAAATAAAAACTGTAGAGATGATCAAATACCACCAAAAGAAAGTTCTATTTGTGGGGAAAAAAAGGAATGTCAATTTTGTTTGGTTACAGCGTCGCACAACCCCGCAATTGTCATTTAAATCGACTCAGTGCCGTATCACAAAAAATGGTCTGGTCATTGAACAGACAAATCTTCCGGGGCTGAAGTGGTTAATATGTAATTTTCAATCTTTTTGGAATATCATATTGGACTTCTAAAGTGCTGAAAAATTATATATATGATCGCACTGTACCGCCCATTGGAAAATGACCGTGAAAATTACTGACAGATGGCACTATACTAGGCTGGTAAAATTATCCTCCTCATATTCTCTCCTGTGCTGACGAAAAAGCGGGCAAGTGGGGAATCTATTACATGTGCTATGGAAATGTCCCGCACTAACCAGCTTCTGGAAACAAACTTACACTTATATCCACCTTCTGTACACAGGGATGCTCACCTCTCCATGCCCAGCACTATCCCTACTAAACCTAGGGAATAGATAGATACCTGAAGAAACACAGGCAGGTTGTCACTCATGTACTCCTAGAAGCCCGATCCTTAATCTTACAGAAGTAGAAGTCATTGGTAGCTCCCACTTTATCCAAAGTAATTAGCATTGTCAACATCAACAAAACTTATGAGAAACTACTAGCTCGGAATTCAATATCATTCCATGTTTTTCAAAAGTTCTGAAATATATGGCCGTGTGACTGTGCACTATTGAAATTGCATTATGTTCTATGCACTATACTCGAGCAATGGAGTATATGACCCTGTAAATCTGTTAAAATAAATCAGAAATGTATTGTTTCAAAAAAATAAAAATAAAGTATGTTATACTACTTATAAATATAAAGTAGGGGATACCTGTAATATGACTTGTGTCTAGATGCAGTTTTCGGAATAAAGCAATTTGGTGATTACACAATAAAAAAAAAAAAAAAAAAAAAAAATAAAAAAATATATATATATATATATATATATATATATATATATATAAAGGCAGTCAACAGAATCAAATCTGTTTTTATTTAGATAATAGCAATTCAAAATACATGTAATACGATCAAAATATCCTTTGAATATTGAATACCTGCATAGTTTGCCACTACACTATTCAATAGATATTAAATATTTTAGAACGTTCATTAGTATGGTTGGTGGTCAGGAGATTAAGGAAAGGTTACTTGTTGTGACACTCTACCATTAAACAGTGATGTGAAGAGACAGTACCACCAAACATTGAACATTTTATTAAAAATGCAGGTCACAGGTAACAGTACTGTAGCTTTAAATACTCCATAAGGTTTTATCCAATTCATGACCAGGCCATTTTGTGCTATGTGACAATGCGCTAATTTAACTGACAATTGCACGGTCATGCAATGCTGTACCCAAAGAAAATGTATATAATTTTTTTCACACAAATACAGCTTTCCTTTGGTGGTATTTGATCACCTCTGGATTTCTTATTTATTTTTTATTACATAAACGGAAAAAGACCAACAATTAAAAAAAAAAAAATAGTTTTTTTTACTTTTTGCTATAAAACATCTCATAACAATTTTTTTTTAAAATAAAATCTCTTAATAAAATAGGCAAGTTAGAAAGGCAATTAGCGAGAACCTTTGCATGGAGTTTAATGTCCAAATTTAATGGGGATATTGCTCAATAATTTTGGACTTGGGTTGCATCCTTCCCCTTTTTTTGTGAAGGACCATAATTTCCGGCTTCAAGAAGTTTAGTAGGAGGACTTGAGTTTTGAAGCAAAGAATTGAAGGCTCACAGAAAATGAGGGGTAAGAATATCAGGGAAATTTCTACAATATTGGACAGGGAGCCCATCTGCGAACAGACTCTTGCTGGGCTTCATCTGAGAGTGCTCAGTAGTTCCTCAGCTGATATTGGCTTTTCTAATTCCTTAGCAGAATGTGAAGAAATAGAGGGCATACCATGTGTACTCAGATATTTTCTGATTAGGTGCTGACGGACAGGAGGAGTGATATTGTTTGAGCTTGAAGAGCATAGATTGTACAGTTGCTCATAGTAACTGGTGAATTAAAGGGTGACCTCCTTGGTCCTATGATAAGCCTTACCACGCTTATCATGGATCATAAGGACTGATATGTCTACTCTTTTGCCTTGGTATATTTTTGCTAATGGTGTTCCTCTTTTATTTGTAATAGAGTGGATCTGAGTTTGTGGAGAGTTAGAGGAGTCCAATAATGGGTTTAGACTCTAGAGGAAGGTTTATATCGAACTCCAAAATCAAGATCCTGGAGTGGAAAGATGTTAAAAGTTTAGGTATTATAGTATATAAATTTCAGAATTATGTAATGCCCTTCAGAGTTGGTAAATAAGGTGTAATGCAACCTGTTGTCAAATAAATGACTACTCCCTTTGTTTTGGAATCAGTGATGGATGCATGATATAAGGTAGGGTATTTGACAATGGTGAATTTAGGGATTGCGGAATGTTTGTGTCTCTTGTATAAATGCTACATGCACACAATGTTTAGAGATTTCATTGAAAGCCATAGATCTTTTCTCAGGAACAGTAAAATGGTTGTAAAGGCTGAAGGCTTTTTAACTTAATGATTTCTATGCATTAAGGTAGAAACATAGAACATAGAAAAGTGATGGCAGAAAAAAGACAGAGTATGTCATTGAGTCTTTTTATTTTTTTATTTTTTTTTTGTCTACTTTTTTGTCTAAGTATAGATCTATGTTTTTCCCAAGCATGTTTGAAGCCATTTACTGTTGACTGGCTCACTACTGCTGCTGGAAGTGTATTCCGAGCATCAACTACACTTTCAGTAAATTAATACCTTCTAAGAATAATTGTGAACTTTCCTCCAGTTACTACAAAAAATACAAAAATGGAAGGCATGTTCACCTAAGGCATTACCAATGACATTTAACCTCCCTGGCGGTATGATTATGTCCGATTTTTGAATGTCAAAGTGGTACATTGTTTTGCATGGAAATTTGGTGTTTTATATTGTAAGCCTGTAATTCTTAGGAATAAGTCACTTAAATCTGTCCAAACAAGAGTCTAGTAAACATCCTAGGTATGATAAAGTTTGAAACACAAAATCATAAATTATAATATAATAAATAACTATAACTAATTATAAAAAATTATAAAAAATAAAATGCTGTGTGCATGTAGCATTTATTTTTTATAAATAATTATAAAAAAAATAATAATAATACATTTTATTCAATAATATAATCAAATAAAAAACACTGAAATTTGTCGCAGAATCATAGCTGTCCTCACTTTTAGTGTCTGATGACGAATTTACCCACAAATCACGATCGCTAAATTTTGCAAGTGATTCTAATTCACTATCGCTGTTTTCTAGCTGGCCTAAAACTGCTTTTGACGTAAAGGGGCACTTTTTGGATGCCATGGATGTTCTCAAGTTTCTAGGCAGAAAGAGCAGTATATATAATATAAAAGTGCAGGCAGGGCATTGGACAAAGCACTAGGGACAAAACTGATGTGAAATGATTTGATATACAAGTATTACAGTGTATTATGTGTGTTATGTGTTTTTTACTTTTTGTAAGTACCCACTTGTTATGGATTTTTTTTTTAATTAAATGTCATTGGTAATGCACTAGGTATGCGTGTCTTCCATTTTGTCTTTTTTATAGTTTCCATTGGATCACGTCATCTGAGGAAGGCAGCATCCACCCAGTCTTGGGATACTGATATCCCTATTGCCCTTCACTTTAGAAGACCCCTTAGTGACTGTTTTTTTTTTCATGTGTTTCCTCCAGTTAGTTTGAGATAATGTCACCGTGTTCTTGATTTTGGTTTCATATTATTATTATTATTATTATTATTATTATTATTATTATTATTATATGCCCTCCTGAACCTTATTCACCCCTTTATGTATTTAAAGGTTTTTATTATGTCTCCCTTTTCCTTTCTTTCCTCCAGACTGTAGACATTAAGTTCCTAAAGTCCCTCTCTGTATGTTTGATCCCCACACTTTTCACCATTTTTTTTACCCGTCTCTGGACTCGTTCTATCTTATCAATATCTTTTTTAGTGAGGTATCCAGAACTGGTCACAGTATTATAAATGAGGTCTAACTAAAGATCTACTGTATATAGGGGAGTGAGGATCTCTTACCTTCTTCTGATGATCCTTCTAGTGTTGCATCCTAGAATTCTTTTACAAAAAGGTTTATTGTCATACAAACCAACAGAACAGGTTTACAATAACGTGTTATAGCATACAAAATACAAAGCAGATCTGGGCTCGGAGGCCCTTATCAACATTAAGGAAGCATGAGCCGCGATCCTATGCTATACACAAATAAAGGGAGAAATTAAAATAATCCATAAGACCAAATGGTCCAAAACCCGAGCCATGCCCGGCTGTCTATAAACCTGTAGAGTGAACTTATAATGCACAACAAGAGAACCTGAAGGTTAGCATCCTTTAGAGAGGTTAGAAAGGGTTATCAGCAAAATAAGTGACTATATGACAGAGGAGAAAAAAAAAAGCAAAAGAGAAATGGAGGAAGAGGGAGAGAAATGAAATAAAAAAAAAATGGAGCGGAACAAGAAGGGGAGTAGAAGCTGAAGAGGGAGGAAAAGAAGAGGAAAGCTGGAGGTCCACGGGGTGCGCGCAAGAGGAGTCCTAAAGTGATAGTAATGCAGCGTCAAACCTAGAAGGGTGGTGATATGTGATCCATGGTTGCCAGACCTTAAGAAACTTGTCATGCGTATCAGAAAGAATAGCCGTTAGTTTCTCGTTAACCATGACATCGTTCAGGCGGTTTTTGACTGCTTCAAAGCTAAGTGCGGGGGTCTTCCAAGCTCTCGCAACTGTCAACCTAGCTGCAGTAAAAAGATGTTGGGCCAATTGCCTTTCTGGACGCAATAGTTCCTCTATGGGCTTACCAAGGAGAGCTACATAAGGGTCCCTTTTAATGTTAATCTGAAATAGATTACGGAGGAGAGTGAAAACCCTAATCCACAGTCTGCAAGCCCGCGGGCATGACCACCAGATATGTGCCATGGAGCCCTCCTGGGAGCACCCCGAAAACAAAGTGGAGAATAATTTGGTATAAAGCGAGCCAATCTCGCCGGCGTGTAGTACCACCTATACAATACTTTATAGGCATTTTCCAGAATTAACACATTACGGGAACACTTGGAGATAGTTAGTGTCATTGCCTGCCAGTCCCCAGGGTCCAGCTGCTTCCCCAGCTCTCTCTCCCATTGTAGGTGGTAAGGCCTCAATGGGGGTCTCTTTGTAGATATCACAGCCGAATAAATCAGTGATATTAGGCCTGTTGAATGGGGTCTGGCTCTACAAAGGCCCTCGAAGGGGGTCAAAGTATAAGGGGTAGATTGAGACCGAATAAGACTCTGAACAAAGTGGCGAAGTTGTAAATAGCGGTAGTGCTCTCGCAAGGGAATGTTGTGAGAGGAGCGTAAAGCTTCAAATGCCAAAATCCTAGTAGGCCTTAACAGTGAGTGAACATCTGTGAACCCTTTCATGGGCCACCATGAAAATTGGGAGGGATTATCACAACCTGGAGGAAATAGCGGGCAGTGTAAGAGTCGTAAGAGAGGGAGATGAGGAGAGATCAACCCTGCAGAGTACTTTACCGAATCCCATATTCGCAAAGAGTGGGCTAAACAGGGCCCCAGAGCCGCCGGATGATGCACAGGAGGGAGCCAGGGTAATGAGGAGATAGGAACAGGGTCGGTGTCAACCAGATCAAGCATAGCCCAGAGTGGGAGCTGATAGGTTTCATGAAGGCACGAAAGGGGGGCTATGTTGGCGGCTATATAATAGGCTCGTAAGTTAGGAACCGAGAGACCGCCATTAACTCGCCTGGCAAACAAGACCTGTCTGCCAATTCGAGGGCAGATCGAACCCCATATAAATTGCATAATTCTGTTTTTATGTATGCGGAGGATATGCGGGGCGACCTGAACAGGCAGGACACGAAAAAAATACAGTAGTTTCGGGAGATAGGACATACGAACAGCAGTTATTCTGCCGAACCAAGACAGAGGCAAATAAGACCAAGACAACAGCATATCCGTTAGTCTCTTGAACAAGGGTGGAAAGTTAGCCTGGTACAATCCAGAGTACGTAGGGGTAAGGTGGATTCCCAGGTAGGGTAGTGAGGAGACCCATTGGAAGGAGAACGCTGACTGTAAATCCCCCAACAAGCCAGGGGAGAGGTTAACTGCATCCTAGAATTCTATTTGCTTTTCCCACTGCCTGGTCACACTGTTTGCTCATTTGTAATCATCTGAAATAAGTGTCCCCAAATCTTTTTCCTCTGTAGTGCTGGCCAACACTGTACCCCCAGTGTTGTACTCTCTCAATGGATTGTTTTTCCGTTTTTATTTTTTATTTTTTTACATTTAGAAACATTGAAATGCAGTTTCCACTGCTTTGACCAATCTTCCAGCAATGCCAAATCATGTTCCATGTTCCAGACTCCTACGGGGATATCAACTCTATTACACACCTTTGTATCATCAGCAAAAAGACATACCTTGCCCAACAAACCTTTGGTTATATCACTTACATATAGATTAGATGCAACAGGACCTAGTACAGAGCCTTGTGGTACACCACAAGTGACTGATCTCTGTTCCGAATTAACCCCATTTACATCCACACTTTGGTATCTATCCTTTAGCCAACTGCATATACACTGAACCACCCAATGGTTAAGTCCTAGCTTGTACAACTTTTGTATTAGATCATTATATGGAACTGTATCAAATCCCTTGCTGAAATCAAGATATGCTATGTCCACAGCAATGTCATCATGTAGACTAGAAATCTGCAGACAAATGGGACATCATACCACAAAAAAACTAATTCCAAACAAGTATTGCCCTGAAAAATATTTACTTAAATTCAAACACAGGTACTAACCAAAGATAGTTGGTTGTCTCCAAACTCCTGCTGTTTTTAAACTACTGCTGTTCAAACTATGAACTTTTGTCCTGCTCCACTTCTGTACTTCGAAAGAGCAAACTCTACAGAGTAAACTCTACCCTTCTTAAATACAGCACTAATTTGGCAGAAAAACACCAATTTAGTAAAAAAATATGCAAGCACCAGCATATAGCAGACCCAAGTCAGATTTACTCAAAATCTGGTCCATCTAGCTAAGTAAGCATGGGACCATGATAAGAGGTAAAACTGCAACTCATTTAGCAACAATCATCATTAACAAACAGTAGGTTGCAAAATCCCACAGTGCCATGAGTGGGAGATTGTACTTGTGCAACTCAGCCAGTATATACTATATATATATATATATATATATATATATATATATATATATACGTTGATCAGACATAACTTTATTATCTAGGTATGGACTCATGGACTCTCCTAGACCTCGGGAAGGTATGCTGTGGTGTCTGCCACCAAGCTGTTAGTAGCAAATTGTTTAAGTCCTGTAAGTTGTGAGGTGTAGTCTCCAAGGATCAGGCTTGTTTTTCCAGCACATCCCACAGATGCTTGAATGGATTGAGACCAGGATGATTTGGAGGCCAAGTCAACACCTTGAACTCATTGTTGTGTTCCCCAAACCATTCTCAAATTCATCAGACCAGGCCACCTTCCTTCCTTGCTCTGTGGTTTAGTTATGATGCTCATGTGCCCATTGCAGGTGTTTTTGGCTGTGAAAATGGATCAGCATGAACACCCTGACTGATCTGTGGCTATGCAGCCCCATACACAACAAACTGCAATGCACTCTGTGTTCTGACTCCTTTATTTCAGAACTAGCATTAACTTTTTCATTAATTTGAGCTACAGTAGCTCTTCTATTGAATCGGACTACACGGGCAAGCCTTTGTTACCCTCGTACATCAAGAGACTTGGCCGTCCATACAGCTGTCACTGGTTCACTGGTTTTCCTTCCTTGGACCTCTTTTGGTAGGTCCTGACCACTGAAGCACTGAAGTCCGTGAACATCCCACAAGAGCTGCAATTTTGGAGTTGCACTGATCTAGTCATCTATCCATTACAAATTGGCCCATGTCATAAACGCTTAAATCCTTACACTTGGCCATTTTTTCTACTTTTAATACATCAACTTCAAGGACATGTTCACTTGCTGCCTAATATACCCCACCCACTTTCAGATCCATTGGGTTATTCATTTTCCCTGTCACTGATCATAATGTTATATATATATATATATATATATATATATATATATATGTGATCATAATGTTTTATATATACTTGTATACAGTATATACTGTATATTAGGGATGAGCCGAACACCCCCCCCCCCCCGGTTCAGTTCGCAGCAGAACATGTGAACAGGCAAAAAATTTGTTTGAACACACGAACACCGTTAAAGTCTATGGGACACCAACATGAAAAATCAAAAGTGCTAATTTTGAAGGTTAATATGCAAGTTATTGTCATAAAAAGTGTTTGGGGACCTGGGTCCTGCCCCAGGGGACATCAATGCAAAAAAAAGTTTTAAAAAGCTGCAGTTTTTTTGGGAGCAGTGATTTTAATAATGCTTAAAGTGAAACAATAAATGTGAAATATTCCTTTAAATTTCGTACCTGGGGGGTGTCTATAGTATGCCTGTAAAGTAGCGCATGTTTCCCGTGTTTATAACAGTCCCTGCACAAAATGACATTTCTAAAGGAAAATAAGTAATTTAAAACTACTTGCGGCTATAATGAATTGTCGGGTCCCGGCCATAGAGATAAAAGTCTTTGAAAAAAACGGCATGGGTCCCCCCCCAGTCCATTACCAGGCCCTTTGGGTCTGGTATGAATATTAAGGGGAACCCTGAACCAAAAAAAACTTTTTAAAACTTTTTTTTGCATTAATACATGTCCCCTGGGGCAAGACCCAGGTCCCCAAACACTTTTTATGACAATAACTTGCATATTAACCATTAAAATTCGCACTTTTGATTTCTCCTATAGACTTTTAAAGGGTGTTTTGCGGCTTTCGAATTTGCCGCAAACACCCCAAATTGTTCGCGATTCGGCGAAAAGGCGAACAGCCAATGTTTGATTTGAACTCATGTTCGACCCTAACATAAAGCTCATCCCTACTGTATATATTGTAATATGGGGGTGGTTAGCTCTTGTGGTAGATGCAGTGAATTGAGTTCACATCTAACAGGAACTACAGTTTTAGGGTGTGGTAGCCCACTTTTATAAAAAAATAACAAAATGTTCATACACGCATGGATTGAACCCACAGGGGTTCTTCTCCAGCAAAAATACAACCAATGAAAAATGCTAAGCCACTCAAGGCTCACTCAGCCTCAGTACCATGCTGCACATGCCCAATTTAGGAAGGGGTTCTTCTGACACCCCAGGCTTTCTCACTCCTCCGAGACTCACGGTTTCCTCTGATCTCCAGGACTCTCTCCCAGTTGTCTCAGCTATGGTCTCCCAGACTCTCTCAGTCCACTGACCGGGAACCTCTCCCACACGGAGTGCCGTCTCGAGGATATTGCCTTGATTCCTAAACAGGAGCACACCTCCCTTCTGTCTACAGCCACTGCTCCAACACTAACTACTACTCCACTTCCTCTGAGCTTTGCTCAGATCTGCCTTATAATGAGTATGTGCACCTGGACACACACAACCTGCAGAATTTCTGAAAAACTAGACACAAGCCTGAAGACTCTATCTCACCCAATGCTCTTTGGAGACTTCAAACTTCCAGCCCCAATCGGGACTTACCAAATCAAGAGAAAACTCAAAACAATTTTCTCTGCTCGCAAAACTTTAGATTAGAGTTTCTCAAACTGACTCTTTGAGAGTCTTCTGTCCATTTTAAACCCATTTTCCCAGAGACAGGGACTCTCACTATCACTATCACAATATATGTAATAGTACGATATATGGAAATGTACGTCTGGTGTATTGCCAATATTGTTTTGTTAATATTTGTGTATTGTTAATATTTGCATTGGATACTGAGTGAGTGGTATGAGCTGGTCAGTTGGTCTAGATCAGTGGTTTTCAACTCCAGTCCTCAGGGCCCACCAACGGGCCAGGTTTGCAAGATAACTGAAATACATCACAGGTGATATAATTTGCTGCTCAGGGATTGCAGTATTCTAGTCTGCATCTCACCAAGGTAATACTTAAAATCTGGCCTGTTAGGGGGTCCTGAGGACAGGAGTTGAGAACCACTGGTCTAGATGCATAATCTACAATTCAGTATGATGAAGGAGTTAATCCTTTAGGTTAAAGTCATTACAATGTGAAGGCATACCAGCCAAAACCAAAGGCTCTAGGAGTAAAGTCTGGTAGGTGGATTACAAGTACCCCATATGAGTATTAAAAAGTGGTAAGGAAAATCAGCAGAGCTGCATAGCCATATGCAATTATCTACAGAAACAAATCTACTTGAAATCAAAGCCAGTAAACATGAGGCAATAATTATGTATACTCCAACAGGCACAGAGCTGTTAATAGGTAATGGGACTAATATGAAATTGACCCGAGTGGCTATTAGTATATGGCTGGCACATCTAGCTAAATAAATACGTACATCCAGGGAAAATTGCCTCTGGCTAAGTGGCAGTCACTAATAACATAAAGAAGAATCCAGAAGCTGCATCACCTTGACTCTAGGGTCTTAGGTTCATTTTCAGGCCAACATATGTGGAGAGGTGCAATATCTCTGATATGGTGCATCACATCATGGCAATAGTAAATGTATTCACACCAGTGGCGTATTAAGTGGGGGGGAGGGCGGGCCACACCGGGGTGCCACAGACTGGGGGGTGTCAGGCCGGCACCCACCCCCTCCATGACTGAAGCGGTGACAGCACCACGGAGTGACTTTAGGCAGCGACAGTCGGCAAATAAGAGCTGCAGGGAGATTCGAGGCAGCTACTGTGGTGATACCGCGGTACAAAGGGGGTGCGGGGTGACACCGCTGCATCATCCATCCCCTCCTCTCACGGCCGCGGGCTGTCTGAGCGGTCCCGGTTAGCGGTGTTCGGCACTTCTCATAGAACACCTAATGTCACACAGGCACAGCCGACTAAAGCTGCCACCCCCTCCTCTCTGTTTATGTGTACAGAGGGGGAGGGGACCTTCTGTGCATGTGCCGCCACCGCGCTGATATGAGGTACTGAATGGGGAGGGGGGTTTGCACTGGGGGGTCTCTGCACTGGGGGTCTCTGCACTGAGGGGGTCTCTGCACTGAGGAAGTTTTCACTGAGGGGGGTCTGCACTGAAGGGATGGGTGTGAACTGAAGGGGGGTCTGCACCGAAGGGGGTCTGTGTAACATGCACGGGTCCAGAGCTGTGGGGTGCTGTGTAATGTAAAGGGGTCCAGAGGTGCAGGGGGCTGTGTAATGTAAAGGGGTCCATAGGTGCGGTGCTGTGTAATGTAAAGGGTTCAGAGGTGCAGGGGGCTGTGTGATGTAAAGGGGTTTCAGAGGTCCCGGGTGTTGTGTAATGTAAAGGGGTGCAGAGGTGCAGGGGGTTGTGTAATGTAAAGGGGTGCAGGGGGCTGTGTAATGTAAAGGGGTGTAGGGGGCTGTGTAATGTAAAGGGGTCCAGAGTTGCAGGGGGCTGTGTGATGTAAAGGGGTCCAGAGGTCCCGGGTGCTGTGTAATGTAAAGGGTCCAGAGGTGCAGGGGGCTGTGTGATGTAAAGGGGTCCAGAGGTCCCGGGTGCTGTGTAATGTAAAGGGGTGCAGGGGGCTGTGTAATGTAAAGGGGTGCAGGGGGCTGTGTAATGTAAAGGGGTCCAGAGGTGCAAGGGGCTGTGTGATGTAAAGGGGTCCAGAGGTCCCGGGTGCTGTGAAATGTAAAGGGGTGCAGAGGTGCAGGGGGCTGTGTAATGTAAAGGGCTCCAGTGATGCAGGGTGCTGTGTAATGTAAAGGGGTCCAGAGGTGCAGGGTGCTGTGTAATGTAAAGGGGTCCAGAGGTGCAGGGTGCTGTGCAATGTAAAGGGGTGCAGAGGTGCAGGGGGCTGCGTAATGTAAAGGGGTGCAGGGGGCTGTGTAATTTAAAGGGGTCCAGAGGTGCAGTGGGCTGTGTAATGTAAAGGGGTGCAAAGTGCTGTGTAATGTAAAGGGGTGCAGAGGTGCAGGGTGCTGTGTAATGTAAAGGGGTGTAGAGGTGCAGGGGGCTGTGTAATGTAAAGGGGTCCAGAGGTGCAGGGGGCTGTGTAAAGTAAAGGGGTGCAGGGGGCTGTGTAATGTAAAGGGGTCCATAGGTGCGGTGCGGTGCTGTGTAATGTAAAGGGTCCAAAGGTGCAGGGGGCTGTGTGATGTAAAGGGGTCCAGAGGTCCCAAATGCTGTGTAATGTAAAGGGGTGCATAGGTGCAGGGGGCTGTGTAATGTAAAGGGTTGCAGGGGGTTGTGTAATGTAAAGGGGAGTAGGGGGCTGTGTAATGTAAAGGGGTCCAGAGGTACAGGGGCCTGTGTAATGTAAAGGGGTCCAGAGGTGCAGGGTGCTGTGTAATGTAAAGGGGTGCAGAGGTGCAGGGGGCTGTGTAATGTAAAGGGGTGCAGGGGGCTGTGTAATTTAAAGGGGTCCATAGGTGCAGGGGGCTGTGTAATGTAAAGGGGTGTAGAGGTGCAAAGTGCTGTGTAATGTAAAGGGTTGCAGAGGTGCAGGGTGCTGTGTAATGTAAAGGGGTGCAGAGGTGCAGGGGGCTGTGTAATGTAAAGGGGTCCAGAGGTGCAGGGGCTGTGAAAAGTAAAGGGGTGCAGGGAGCTGTGTAATGTAAAGGGTTCCAGAGGTGCAGGGGGCTGTGTGATGTAAAGGGGTCCAGAGGTGCAGCGGGCTGTGTAATGTGAAGGGGTGCAGGGTGCTGTGTAATGTAAAGGGGTGCAGAGGTGCAGGGTGCTGTGTAATGTAAAGGGGTGCAGAGGTGCAGGCGGCTGTGTAATGTAAAGGGGTCCAGAGGTGCAGTGGAGAGGCGGTACACAGTAGTAACAAAGAGATATTGAAGTATGCAGGTAGCACATTGGGGTGTTTTTACATTTTAACGTGGAGGGGTGGTGGAAATTGGATACACCCCGGGTGCCAAATGCTCTAGGTATGCATCTGATTCACACCTACTGTTTTTTGAGTGGAACAGGTTTGGCAGATAGTCTAGGGCTTTATTTATAAGGTGTTGTGTTATATAGAGGTTTATACTACACATGCTCTTATAAATGGCCTGACATCTGCTTCTTATAATTCTAGAAGTAAAGCCTGAAGAATAATGTACCAATATCTCATCCAATTACTATAGAGCGGTATGTTAGTTCTGCAGTGTTGCTTAGTCGTGTACAGTAACCGTGACAAATGCATCACACTTCTCACAACAAAAGTCTAGAAAAGGTCAACAATAGTGCAAGCAATCAGCAAAAATGTCGACTATATCCTGGGAGCACTGATATCTGAAGCCTAGATAGAAAGGCATGAGGCAGCCATCATATGTTTTCCCACATGACATATGGTGGGTAGATTGTAATAGAACTCATAGTAACATTATGTTCAGTTTTTTCCTCAGCTTTTCTGCTGAGGAACATGGAAAGAGATGGGTTGACACTATTCAGAAATTGTCGGCCAGCCTTTGAAACACGTGGAGTCTCATCTGCTCTCCATCAGCAGTATAGTGTGAATGAGGCACTGAATCTAGATGTACATTGTTCTTGCGGGCTAAGGAGGGCTTCTTTCCATATTTCATTGACCTGAAATTTCTAGTACCATTCCAGTACCTGAAGTGTTAAAAAAAACTGTGACAGGTCACCTGGGGTCTGCAGTGTAAGCCCAGGATCACACTGGGCTGCGAGAGTGAAGCTGTGCGAGTTCAGCTGAACTCGCACAATTTCACTCCCGCTGGTCAGTCCCGATTTCGGCAGCGATTACAGAGACATCTGTGCAGGTTTCCAAAATCGCAAAAAGTGGTACAGAAACTACTTTTTGAAATCGGTGCAGCGCCGCAGATGCGGCGTCGCACCGATTAGGGCGGTGCCATTTCCGGCAATTTGCGGCAAATACCGCCGTTTTGACATGCGATTTGACATGCCAAATCGCATGTCAAAACGCACCAGTGTGAACCAGGGCTAAAATAACTTTCTTGATGAGTAGCTGCAAATAGAAAGCACTATCAATATGTTATGATTCTCTCTCATAGCAATGGCAGGATAGGTCTTAAAGCTTTCCTGTTGTGCAAGGTGACCAGGTCCTGAAAAAATATTTCAGATCTGTTGAAGGTAAATTCTTCCTGTTCCCTCACTCTTTGAACCACTTATTCCTTTAAATGATAGTCCACAAAACAGCCAATAATGTCCCTGGTGGGGTCTCCTTCTCAGCCTCAGAGAATAAGATCCCTGTGTGCTCATTCCAATACCAAGGGTGATGATTGGGTCCTCTCCAAAAGATTGCTGAGAAGAATTTGAAGGACTAGAGGGAGCTGGTTATGCTCAATTGATTTGGATATGTCTCTAAATTGGAGGTTTCTATGGTGGTCATGATTGTCCAAGTCCTCCAGCTTGCGATACATGTCAATGAGGTGGTTGTAGTGTAATGCCATGTGCTGTTAGAGCTCCTGGATATCTGCAGCATTGTGTCCTGCCACCCATTTGACTTCCATGAGATGATCTGCCACTCCTTTTAACTCCTTTTTCAGGTCAGTAACAGCAGTTGTTAATGCGCTTTTTATGTCTGAGGCAAAGGATTGTAGGTCAGATATTTTGGGAATTTGTCCATTCTGGTTTCACATCCGGTTTCTGATTTAGAGTGTTTACGAGGAGGGCAGATAGAGAGGAGCCTAAGGGGAAGTCTTTGGAGTGTCTGAGGGCTGAGTCCAGAATATTTCCAAAAGGTTTTGCCACAATTGAGAGTGTGGAGTCCTAAGTTCAGTTCACATGGGATGAAAAGCATGAACCAGCCGACTTTTGTTCCGTGTGTACAGCTGATTTACCATATTCATATAAGCACTACATACAAATCGTATTAAGGAAATCTCTAAAATGAATTGAAAGTTTCCCTAAATGTAAGCGACATTAAGTTCTGAAAAAGTAAAATATTTTACTGAATTACTAATCCTCTCCTCTTCTTGAACAAAAACATTAGAGAAGACTGACTTTCTTTCACTCTGGCGATTTTCACTGCCTTATTCCACACCTTCTTCCATTGTCCTTTCTATCCCACATATGTAAGCCATAGCCATAGTAATTTCTATGAGGAGCTTAATTTAAAGTTCTCCCCAAAGGAATGAATGGGGCTGCAGCACATACAGTATGTGTAGGATGGAGAGGAATGGTGGGGGGAGCTACCTGGTGAAGCTTGCTGAAACGGGGTCAGAGGTGGACTAGGTGGGTTGCACTCGGGAAATGGTGCATACCTTAAGGGACAACTTGTACAGGTTTTAACAAAAGTTCTATTCAATTTACCAATACTTTACAATGTCAATTATTAAAAAAGAAAACTACTGTTATAAATAATAATACAATCTCTAATATTGTATTTTCAGGTGTAAAGCACTTTCCAGGTTTGATTTTAAAAGTTTTGCTATTTTTTTCTCATCTCCACTCCTTGTTTCAACATCATTAATTAAATAGTTTTCACATGGTGAAACCTTAACTGTGGGCTGATATGAATCACACCTGTGTAAGAATGAAGATGAATTACATCTTTATCATCAGCTTATATTTGCCATCTGCTTAAAATTAACATTTGGGAAAGCAAAAAAATATATACTCTATTTTAATTTTAATCAATACATTCATCAAACTTAAGGCCTATCAAAACCTGTTTAAAATCTTTTAAATTAAATTATTTTAATTATCACCTAATAGTTTGTAATTATATGACAACTACTAAATAATATTCCACTCACTACCTGAAATAACTTTTCATTAAAATCAATGTTAACGCTAACCCTCACTTTTTGGATTTCTTGTACATGAACAATAGGGAACATATTAAGGCCCGGTTCACACTAGTGCAATGCGAGAACCCATCGCACATAATTCGCACAGGGGTTCACACTGAGATCTGCAAACCGATGCGGGTGTCAATGTAAAGTTAACGACACTCCCAGATCAGTTCGCAGATCGCAGTACGAACTTCGAAATAGTGCAGGAATGGGATTGCATAGGTGTAAACACTAGAGTTGCCACCTCATCCCTTTAAACCCGAACACATATGAATTACACAGGTTCTGAGGCTAATTTAATGCAGGTAAGGCACCAAGTGAGATTAATTACCACCTTAATCAGCCACAGAACCTGTGTAATCAATATGTGTTCGGGTTTAAAGGGATGAGGTGGCAACTCTAGTAAACACCCATGCGTTCCGATTCCAGTGCGGACCAAAAAAAGGGTCCTGCACCATTTTGGTGCGAATGTGATGCAATGTCAGCCATCAGTTTGTATGGCTGAAATTGCATTGCACAGACATCGCATGTGATCTGCACAGCAATCAGATGTAATGTCTGGCATCGCAGTAGTGTGAACCGGGCCTAAAGGTTCTATTATGTGTCACTGAAGCATGTATTTTCTGTCTCCTTTGAGCATAAGCATTACAGAAATGCTGATTATCAGCCAAAAAAAATGAAAAAACTGAGACTAAAGCCCCGTACACACGGTCGGACTTCAATCGGACTTTTCCGTGTTTTTTTGTCCGAACGGAGTTGGTCGGGAACACCCATAACATACACACGCTCGGACTTTTCTGCAAACTTTCCCAAAACTTTTTGCAACATCACATGGTTTTTCTGCTCTTTTCTGCTCTTTACTGCCACCCTTTGGTCAACTTCTGCTATTGTTGGTTGATTTTAACATTAGTTGTTTTGTCCATCGGACAAAAGTCCGATGGTTTTCTGTACACACGGTCGGACTTTGCTCCATCGGACTTTTGTTGGGCAAAAGTTTGTCCGTTTGCAGACCGATGAAAACAAGAAAAAAGCAAAAAAAGTTTGTCTGATGGAGCGTACACACGGTCGGATTGTTGGTCCAACTTGCTCAAAACGAAGTTTGTTGGGCAAAAGTCCGACCATGTGTACGGGGCTTAAGACACCCTTGCATAGTGAGCAATTAAAGTGTTTATGTAGTCACATGTTTTTTTTTTAGTTTTGTTCTTTTTTAGTTTTGGATAGATAAGGGAATGGTGATAAGCCTCCTTTCATTTTATTTTTTGCTATTTGTGTTATATTATGTGGTATATTTTTCTTCTTCACTTCTTCCCCAGAAACACATCATGGAGTGAATAAGAATCTCTACAAATAAAGGAAATTACCCTCTAAATTAGTTTTCACCTGTAGTGATAGGGCAGGTTGGCTGCATCAGTAACAAGTGGCAAATCAGAGCCACCTTGTGGAAGAGTAGCCAGCTTATTCCCTGGGGTTTTCCTTCTGCAACTATGTCCACAATGCAGGGATCTAGTCATCATCAGGAAATGCGGACAATCGTTTATTTGCATTGCAATCTCAGAATAATGTTTAGCTCAATTTTGGATGATGGTAGAAAAGCCTCCATATTTTTCCCTTGTATTGGGAGAAGCAAAATGTTCCCCTTGAAGCCTCCCACTAAAGTGCAATTCTCCTCCTAACAACCAGCAGCTCAACACTTCTTCTTACATTCCTCCTTTGCCTCCTGCTGCCTTATAGCATTCCACATGCGTGTTGAGGGTATGGATGGTCTTCTCTGCAAAAATAATGGTGCTGGTTCTGAAACTTCTAGTCAAAATGTGCTCCAATAAGGATACTCTCACAGATTAGACTTAGAACCACGATATACAGAGGAGCATAACGAGGCAGCAGGGCCTCAACATTTATTTGAAAATACTGTGCAGCTATAATCACTGATTTTTAACACAAACACAATCAGATCCAATAGCCCCTCCACACTGCCTTTCAGATATCTACAATCATAAATAGAAGATTTGGAAAAGGTTTCAAAGCATATGGTCACAGGATTGAACTCACAGACACATTATATGCAAAAACTAGTTTATGACATCTGAATGGCAGATCCAGACTGCCTTTGGCTACTTGACTATTGAAAAAAAAATGGTTCAATGAATGTCACAAGCACTTAACCAGCCCTCACTAATTCTGACTGTATTTTGGTTAAAACATTGATTTCCTTTGATCGTCAGTACCATCTAGTGGCCATACCTCAATGAAATACCTCAATCAGAAAAAATACTGCATGATGACCACTAGGGATGAGCCAAACACCCCCCGTTCGGTTCGCACCAGAACCTGCGAACAGACCTAAAGTTCGCTTCAACTTTAGAACCCTACTAAATACAATGGACTCGAATGTTCAAAATCAAAAGTGCTAATTATCAAGGCTTATATGCAAGTTATTGTCCTAAAAAGGGTTTGGAGACCCGGGTCCTGCCCCAGGGGACATGTATCAATGCAAAAAAAAAGTTAAAAATGTCAGTTTTTTCGGGAGCAGTGATTTCAATAATGCTTAAAGTGAAACAATAAAAGTGAAATTTTCCTTTGAATTTCGTACCGGGGGGGGGGGTGTAGTATGCCTGTAAAGCAGCGCTTGTTTCCCATGCTTAGAACTGTCCCTGCACAAAGTGTCAATTCTGAAGGAAAAAAGTAATTTAAAAGCACTCGCGGCTATAATTAATTGTCGGCTCCCGGCAATACAGAGAAAAGTAATTGACAAAAAAATAAAAAATGCGTGGGTTTGTCCCCCAAATTCCATTATCAGGCCCTTCAGGTCTGGTATGGATATTAAGGGGAACCCTGCGTCAAATAAAAAAAAAATGATGTGGGGTTCCCCCCAAATATCCATACCAGACACTTCAGGTCTGGTATGGATTTTAAGGGGAAATCCATGCCAAATTTAAAAAGATAATGGCATGGAGTTCCCCCCAAAAATCCATACCAGACCCTTTATCCGAGCACGCAACCTGGCAGTCCGCAGGAAAAGAGGGGGGACGAGAGAGCAACCCCCCCTCCTGAACCATACCAGGCCACATGCCCTCAACATGGGGAGGATGCTGAGCGGACCTGATGTGGAACTTCCTCCGCAGTGTAATAAATGAATAGACCCTGCAAGCGGGGAAAGCCGGGGCTTACCCCTATGATCTGACGGATGACCCCGCCCCCTCGTACCTCAGACCCCACCTACGTCATTGGCTGAGCGGACCTGATGGGGAACTTCCTCCGCAGTGTAATAAATGAATAGACCCGCCCCTTATCACGTTCCCCATCGGGTCCGCTCAGCCTTACACCCAGTGAAGGTGACCTCTATTCATTTATTACACTACGGAGGAAGTTCCCCACCAGGTCCGCTCAGCCAATGACGTTTCGCGTGGAGTGGAGACTGGATGGACATCGGATCGCCGTGGGACACTTAATTACATCGCTGGAATGTTTTTTTTATTTTAAATTTTTTTGTTTTTAATAAAGGACTTTCCCAACTGTGTCTGTGTAGGGGTACTAATCACATAAGGGGGAGTTGGGATCTGGGGGTCCCCTTTGTTAAAGGGGTCTTCCAGATTCCGATAAGCCCCCACCCGCAGACCCACACAACCACCGTGCAAGGGTTGTGGGGATGAGGCCCTTGTCCCCATCAACATGGGGACATGGTGCTTTGAGGGGTCACAGACCCCCAAAGCATCCTCCCCATGTTGAGGGCATGTGGCCTGGTACGGTTCAGGAGGGGGGGCACTCTCTCGTCCCCCCCCCTCTTTTCCTGCGGCCTGCTAGATTGCGTGCTCAGATAAATGGTCTGGTATGGATTTTTGGGAGGAACCCCACGTCACTTTTTTTAAAATTTGACGCAGGGTTCCCCTTAATATCCATACCAGACCTGAAGGGCCTGGTTATTGAATTTGGGGGGACCCCCATGCATTTTTTATTTTTTATTATCGATGACTTTTCTCTGTATTGCCGGGAGCCGACAATTCATTATAGCCGCGAATGCTTTTAAATTACTTTTTTTCCTTTAGAAATGACACTTTGTGCAGGGACAGTTCTAAGCAAGGGAAACAAGCGCTGCTTTATGGGCATACTATACAAACCCCCCCCCCCCCCAGGTTTGAAATTTAAAAGGAATATTTCACTTTTATTGTTTCACTTTAAGCATTATTAAAATCACTGCTCCCGAAAAAACATCTGTTTTTAAAACTTTTTTTTGCATTGATACATGTCCCCTGGGGCAGGACCCGGGTCCCCAAACACTTTTTATGACAATAACTTGCATATAAGCCTTTAAAATTAGCACTTTAGATTTCTCCCATAGACTTTTAGAGGGTGTCCCGTGGCTTTTCGAATTAGCTGCGAACACCACAAATTGTTCGCTGTTCGGCGAACGTGCGAACAGGCAATGTTTGAGTCGAACATGAGTTTGACTCAAACTCAAAGTTCATCCCTAATGACCACTGGATAGTGCTAATGATCTTAGAAAATCAACATATTAACTTCTTCATGATGGAGGGTAAAGCAAATTTTAATGCCTATTCACAGTTTTACAATTTTGTAAAGTAAAGTAAGTAAGTAAAACTGTACATATCATCTCAACTACTCAGTGTATCCAGGTGATTGGGCTTTCATTTGTTGGTAAATGGTAATGGATATGTCCTGGTTTTTATTATCAAAGGTAAACTGGCACAAAATAGTAAAAAAAAAATAAGAAAAAAAAAATGTATCAGTATATTTGCTATTACCCAAATCTACTAAAAAAGAAATACCCCAAATATTTTTTTTCTGCTCCTGACAATGTTGTTTGTTGACAGAAGCGAGCGGGCGGTCGAGCAGAGATGACATCATCTCTCTCTGCCCGCCCTGCATCACTGCTCTACTGCCCTCACAGCACGGGCCTCTTCAATATCTGAGGTGTGGCGGGGAGCAGCGAGATGACATTGTCTCTCCCTGCCCGCCCCACATCACTGCACTCCTGCCCTCACTCAGAACTAAATAGACCAGTGCTGCCAGCCTGCCACCAATGCAGCGACAATTCACATTTGGTGGCACTGGATGGCATGGCAAGTGACAATCCGCAAATACTGGCAGGTGATCATCCACACCTGGTGGCAGGTGACGTGGCAAGTGACAATCCACATCAGATGGCAGGTGACGGTGGCAAGTGACAATCCACATCTGGTGCCAGGCAACAGTGGAAAGTGACAATCCAAATCTAGTAGCAGGTCACATGACAAGCTGAACATGGTGGCAGGTGATGTGGTAAGTAACAATCCACATCAGGTGGCAGGCAACAGCGGCAAGTGACAATACACACCTGGTGGCAGGTGACATGGCAAGTGAAAATCCACATCTGATGGCAGGTGACGTGACAATCTGCAAATGGTGGCAAGTGACGTGACAAGTGACAATCCACCTCAGCAGGCATGCGACGGTGGCAAGTGACAATCCACATCTGGTGCCAGGTGACAGTGGCAAGTGACAATCCACATCAGGCGGCAGGTGACGGTGGCAAGTGACAATCCACATCTGGTGCCAGGTAGACAATGGCAAGTGACAAGCTGCACCTGGTGACAGGTGACGGTGGCAAGTGACAAGCTGCATCTGGTGGCAGGAGATGTGTCAAGTGACACGCCCAGGGCTCCCACTAATTTTGCACTATGGTGAGTTGAACCACTTCATTATATATTACAATGTAATAATAGAAATAATGTGCTTCAATCACCCTGACACTATATCAATCATGGTGCTGGGATGATTGAAGCGCCAACACCAGCCATTGCTTACCACCCATGTGCCCCCCTACCCCATCGGCCTGAAAAAAGGTTGATGATCATTGCTTTGGGTTCTAGCCCCAGATCTTTTGCAGACCTAGCAATGCCCCTGCTAAATGTAAAAAAAATAAAATAATCCCACCTTAAATATACTGACCCTGACCTATGACCCTGAGATTTCACTCTGACCACGACCTTTGAAAGAAGTAAATCCTCAATGTTTATGTGTTGTACCAATGCTGCAAGAAGACCCTCTCTATTACAGGCATCTCAAGTACATGTAAATGTCTCAGTTATCTGGTATTCACTAGGCCTTGCTGCCCTCCTCGGACTTAGGTATCCAAAAGCACTACATGCAAAAGAACATGAGAGGGCACACCAAGCTCGTGCATTAACCAAGATACCATTTATTTCTAAAGTAAATATAGGTATACTCACAAAGTGTTGTTAACAACAGGTATGTCATAAATATGTAAACAACACAATCAGAACCAATGTGCACACCTCCAGGTGGATTGGGAAGATGTCACAAAGTCCTTCAGATGCTGATGTGTTTCAAGGGACAGAGGCTTAAATAATTTAATCCCAGAAGTATTGTATACTGTAAATAAATATATGCAGGTTACCTGTATATGTACAATAAGAATGGGGCCCAGGGGAAAAGCAACTTTACCAATGTGTACTTTACTCATGATTCCCCTACCTTGAAGCTCCTTACCGCAAATTATAATACAGGAGTGTGGCTTTAAGCCTGCTCGAGTGATCCAAAGTGGCTACCACAAGTGGCTGGAAAGCATGCCAAGACTGATATGTGGAAGTGCAGCTCAGCTTTGCGCTCCAGCCACTACCCGCCAATCAGCATAGAGGGGGCAGTGCTCAAGCACTCAGTACCAAGCCAATGACTGTGCCCACCTAAAGCCAATGTGCACTGTATGACCTTTGACCCTAACCATGAACCTAACTCTAACCCTGATACTGACCTGGATAAAACCCTGATCTAGCTATTTTAACTTTATTTTTTTATTTACATGCACTTTTTTGTTTACAATTTTCTCTTCTAGCAAGGAGAAAATGATACAGTGGGGGTTATTTACGAAAGGCAAATCCACTTTGCACTACAAGTGCATACTACAAGTGCAAAGTGCACTTGAAATTGCACTGAAAGTGTACTTGGAAATGCAGTCGCTGTAAATCTGAGGGGTAGATCTGAAATGAGGGGAAGCTCTGCTGTTTTTATTATCCAATCATGTGCAAGCTAAAATGCTGTTTTTTATTTTCCTTGCATGTCCCCCTCAGATCTACAGCGACTGCACTTCCAAGTGCACTTTCAGTGCAATTTCAAGTACACTTTGCACTTGTAGTGCAAAGTGGATTTGCCTTTCCTAAATAACCCCCCAGTGTCTTTTTCGCCATTCAAAGGTAGAAAACAACACAAGGATTGGCTGCACAGTGACTGATCACCAGATGCTCTCTTAGCGACCAGGTGGCCTGGTTCCCAATCATTTGTATGAGATCTGGAGCTGTCAAAATCAGACAGAATTTGTGAGGGCAGGGCAAATGCTTATGATACTCATCTAACATTTTTTTTTTAAATAACCCCTATTTTTTTTCTATTACCTGCCTTCAGGGCTGGTGCAAGCATTCTTGACACCCTAGGCGAAACCTCATTTTTCTGCCCCCAGCTTCACTCCTAACTCCACCCCCTTTTTCCTGCCCATGTATACCCCACCCTTTTAATGAAGTGTACATCAAATGCAGCCCACCATCACCCATCAAATGCAGTCCTCCATCACCCAACAATTCAGCCTACCAGCGCCCATCAATGCGCCCATCAGTGCAGCCTACCATCACCCATTAATGTCTACCAGTGCCTAGCAATGCAGCCTACCATCGCCCATCAATGCAGCCTACCAGTGCCCATCAATGCAGCCTACAATCGCCCATCAATGCAACCTACCAGTGCCCATCATTGCAGCCTACTATCGCCCATCAATGCAGCCTACCAACCTACCATTGCCCATCAATGCAGCCTACCAGTGCCCATCAATGCAGCCTACCATCGCCCATCATTGCAGCCTACCAGTCTACCATTGCCCATCAATGCAGCATACCATCGCTCATCAATGCAGCCTACCAGTGCCCATCAATGCAGCCTACCAGTGCCCATCAATGCAGCCCACCAGTGCCCATAAATGCAGCCCACCATCGCCCATCAATGCAGCCTACCATCGCCCATCAATGCAGCCCACCACCGCCCATCAATGCAGCCTACCAGTGCTCGTCAATGCAGCTTACCATCACCCATCAATGCAGCTCTCCATCAATGGAGAGGACTATGTCTATGTGTAAACTGAGCGGCTGCTGATGCTGAGACTTAGTTGTTTGCTGCAGAGAGAAGAGAGTAAAAACACCAGTGGCCAGGCGCCCTAGGCAGCAGTGCGCCCTAGGCGGCTGCCTAGTTTGTCTAGTGGTAGCACTGGCCCTGCCTGCCTTCCCACTTAACCAAACAATTTCCATCCTTCTATTCTTGCTACCAGCCCTTTCCTCTGCACTTTGGAAGGGAAAACTGCCCCAGCTTTTGTCAACAGTGCTGTACTTCCTGTACCAGGGACCAATGTACTTATATGTGGGGCAACTGTCATCATACGTAACTGATAATCCATATGAAATGAAAACTTCAATATACTGATACATTATTTTATTTTCATATTCTATAGATTACAGTAGGTTTTGCGCTTTCTTCATTACTTAAGAAGTCAATAGTCTGAAACACATGTGCCGAATGGGTTCAGACTTTTAATTTCACAGGCTTCAAGCTTTGTTCAGGTCATTAATTCACTGGGGTTGATTTTATGAAAAAGGAGCCCAAGTTTATTTAGTACAGGGAAGTTGTGTTCACACGCCCAATCATATGCAAGGATATTTAAAAAAAGGAAACAGGAGTTTGCCTTATATACAGTAAAATTATTGAAATTATCACAGCTTCAGTTAAAGTGACACTAAAGATTCACGGTTTAGGAGATATTTGCAAAAAAGACTGCACCAATGTCTATGGCGCAGGCGCACCGAGCGTGCCGTCAGTGAATGGGGTCATGCCGTTAGTGGCTGCAGTTAGTGGCAGTCACAGCGCTGGAGCCGGGATACCCGGAAGTCACTCCGGGAGACATGGCGGCGACGGAGGAGGCGAACAAGGCCAGTTGTGGGGGCTTCGATCTCAGATAAGTACTTCATAATGAGCTAGTATGCAATGATTACTAGCTCATTATGCCTTTGTCTTGCAGGGTGTATTTTATTTTATTTTTTAAAGAGGCTTTACTTCCTCTTTAAGCTTAATGAGCTTTTAACCCTTGAAGTGTGTGTGTGTGTGTGTGAGGGGGAGGGTTACTGCAAGGATTTTTTATTTTTATCCACCCAGACTCTGTTTTGTGAAACCTACTCCAAAAATAAAAGGGGTGCTGTTCATATTTTTAAGCAGTTGGCCTACATCTCCAAAGTCTTAGATTTTTGATGAATATTGAGAAAAGTATATCATAGGGCTGCAGTAAAGGGAATTAACGAATGGGAGATCCAGCTGGCGAAGATGGATATGTGAAAATTGTAGCCAGTCAGAACGTATATTGTATACTTTGGGTGAGTTTAAATGTATTGTTTCCTAATCCGAATGAAGTACCTTTAAATGAATATAGGGTATTTATGGTATCTTAACTTATGCTTTACTGACAAAGGACTGACCTGTGGTGACCCCCTTCTGCAAAGGGTATGTTGCTAAGTAACACTAACTTTAGAAAATAAAGCATGCTATTCTAAGCAGCTAACAGTAGGCATATCAATATAATGGAGATTATCGTCACAACAGTTATGTACAATCAGCAGCTTTTGATTAGACTTTTTTTCATTATATTTAACAATAGGCTTATAGTTTCGAACTCCATTATTGTTATACACACATCATAACACTGAAAAATAAGATACACGTTGGCCGAACACTTATCTTAACATTTAAAGGTCATACTTATAAGAAACACAAATTCACATGGCTTTGTTCCTACTGCAATGTCTTCATTGTTATGGATAGAAAGTATGGCATCCATGCCACAAATGCTAGTCCACATCTTCTACACGCACATTCCAAACAGATTTTTTAGAACAGATGTTTAGAAATAAGCACTCATGAAAATCCTGAAAGCGAGCCTGCCAAAGAATTTAAACTTTTAAAACCAAAAGTCCTTCCTTAGTGCAGGTACCACAGTATATTTGCTGTTAGATATACTAGTCATAAAAACCTCATCTGAGCATGTCTATGATTTAGTTTCAGTTAATTACTACAATACTGACTTTTCGTACTTCTGAGCTAAACCTTGTCTTATTGCCATCACCAATAAAAGCACATTATTTAATTAGGGGAACTCATATTGGACAGGGTGCTGGTATACGGGCAGAGCTTACTTGAGAGGTCAGATCTTTAGTAACACTGTGAAACGAAAAATAAGGGTTTTCTGGTTGACAGGTTCACAAGAAGATTGTGTTTGAAGTAACAATTGCAACCCAACATCTCTTGATGAAAAAATGCAGAATGCAACAATATAATAATGTATCTGACTCACGAGGCGTTCTAAGCATTATTTCACATTAATGTGTGCCATGCATTCTAAACTCGGAGTTAACATTGAGGTGGTATTGACATTGAAGAGCATGGAGCTGAATGACTCACTGGAACAGGATTCCTTCTTATAGCTAATATATTACATGTGAGCACAACTATCATATTATAGCCTTTAATTTATTTCCAATATGTCCAACTATTGTTCCTCAGTTCAGTCTCTTGAGAAGCTTTCTTCTCATTACTAATAGAGTTTTGCTTCTGCTTTTTTTACCAGCAGGAGCCCCCTGCCTCTGCCATGAATGGGGTTTTGCTGAGAACAGCAGGTGGAGAGAATTGCATTGAAATAATTCAGTCTCTTGATCCAAAAGCACCACCATGCATGCCAAAAGTAAAACCATCTTTAAATTCAAATATACAGAAGCAAATTTTGTTAGTTACTGGAACAGAGCTATTTTGGAAAATAAATGAAATGAACACAAAAAGGAGCATAAGTAACAAATTTATTTATAGACTAAAGCCCTGTACACACGATCGGTTTTACAGATGAAAACAGTCCGATGGACTTTTTTCATCGGACAAACCGATCGTGTATGGGACCCATCGGTCTTTTTTCCATCGGTTTTAAAAAATAGAACATGTTTTAAATTTTTCCGATGGATCAAAAACCGACAGCAAATTCCGATCGTCTATGGGCAAGTCCATCGGATAAAAAACCCACGCATGCTCAGAATCAAGTCGACACATGCTCAGAAGCATTGAACTTCATTTTTCTCGGCTCATCGGAGTGTTTTACGTCACCGCGTTTGGAACGGTCGGTTTTTTGACTGATGGTGTGTAGGCAAGACTGATGAAAGTCAGCTTCATCAGGTTTCCGATGGACAAAACTACGGATTAGAATCCATAGGATATCCGATCGTGTGTACGAGGCTTTAACCTAGACTGATACCTTGCTTGCTTACCACTTGTTCTAGTCTAGAACATACCATAGATCAGTGTTCATCAACTCCAGTCCTCGAGGCACCCCAACAGGTCATGTTTTCAGGCTTTCCATTATTTTGCACAGGTGATTTGATCAGTTTCACTGCCTTAGTAATTACCACAGCCGTTTCATATGAGGGAAATCCTGAAAACATGACCTGTTGGGGCGCCTTGAGGACTGGAGTTGATTCCCTTGTTAGTGAGTCCCTTGTTTAGTGACAAATATTTAAAATGGGCAGCAGAAGAAAGCTGACAAAGATTTTTCAAGAGCAATGAAGGGTTCTGTGGGTTATTCTTAAAATCAAAATTAAGCCTGGTACACATGATGAAAATATTTGAAAAATGATTGTCCATTTTTTTTGTTTTTTTGCATGCTAGTCTCACCTAGAAAACCAATAAATTACTAGAGTTACAAAAATTCTCATAAGACAGAATACAACTAACCGCGATGAAGTAATGTATTGTATTGTAATGTATTATTATGTTTCTGAGCATGCGCGGTCTTGGTCACTTGTATTTTTACAGACGACTACTGTACTGATTACATTTTTTGTTACTTGTTCCTTTAAATAATTCTAGAGCACTTCATGCTTGCCTCTGCTGACCAGCTTTGTGGAGATGCTGATTTCATTTTCCACACTGTCAAAAGTACCAATACCTGGTTTAATGATCATGGTATCACTGTGCTTGATTGGCCAGCAAACTCGTCTGACCTAAACCCCATAGAGAATCTGTGAGTTTTGTCAACAGGAAGATGGGAGACACCAGACCCAACAATGCAGACTAGCAGCAACCTGGGCTTCCATAACACCTCAGCAGTGCCACAGTCACAGGTTGATGGCCTCCATGCCACGCCGCATTGATGCAGTAATGCATGCAAAAGGAGCCCCGACCAAGTATTGAGTGCATACTGTACTGTACATCGACATACGTTTCAGTAAGCCAACATTTCTGTATTAAAAATCCTTTTTTTTTATTGGTCTTATGTAATATTGTAATTTTCTGAGATACTGAATTTTGGGTTTTCACTAGCTGTAGGCCATAATCATCAAAATTAAAAGAAATATATGCTTTAAATTTATCACTTTGTATATATAAAATATATGAGTTTCACTTTTTAAATATAATTACTGAAATAAATGAACTTTTTGATGATATTCTAATTTTATGAGATGCACCTGTATGTGGGTCTTGCTAATATCATCTTTTTTTTTTTTTAGATCAGCATGGTGTGTTGCCATATGTGTTGCCTTGCAATATACAGTATATACAGTATATCCTCAAGAGATCAGTAAAACTTTAAATATTCTGGGGGTTTTTTTACACTCCAAAAACTGTCCCATACTTCAGAACATCAGTGCTTATGAATGCAGGACTTTTCCTTATACTCACAAATGTTTGGGGCACCGAGATAGATGCTCCATAAAAACCAGTAAACTGGTAATGGAGACTGTTAGAACAATTATGCATTGATCATAATAAAATCAAAACCTTTTCTATATGTTAAAAAAAAAAATCACACAAAGTCCACTGCCTTGCTCCATTCTGGCTTAATCATTAAATACCCAATCTAAGTGACTTAATTAAAAAATAAAAAGTAAAGCCACTGGGAAAAACAATATGCAGTAATTTCCTGCAGCTTTTATTGCCCCTATTCTTCCCAAACGCTGGACCATTTAGATTAGGCAAAACGTCAGCATTTATCATCAGTCATGGAGTTTACCCAATCCCTTGCACATCTACTCCTACATCTTCTTCCTTTTGGCCAGTAAGGCAGACCATCATATTGATGGGCCTATATCAATGTGTTGGGGTAAATGGAGGCACTGAGATTTAGATCTTACACAGGGGCTAAAGACTCTTTATATTCTGACCAGTTACAGCAATGGGCCAATCAACGGTGCTGTCAAATGAGAACAATCAAGGTGACTCTCATGCTCCTCCATACCTGCCCCACAAACAACAGCTTTGCATTAAGGAAGAGAGAAAACACTCTATACATTTCCCACACCATTAGTTCAAACATGGATCTTACAGCAGGGGTGATGCATTTCTAAACTTTTTATACCTATTATATTTCTTAAAGAGGGGTTCCACCCGCAATTTTTTTTTTTTTTAAATTTCAGCAGCTACAAACACTGTAGCTGCTGACTTTTAATAAGGACACTTACCTGTCCTACTCGCCCGCGATGTCAGCCCCCCCGAGGCCGATCCCTCGATCCTGGCAGCTCCCGGCACTGCCATCCTCAGTAAGGGAAACAGGCAGTGAAGCCGTGTGGATTCACTGCCCGTTTCCTACTGCGCATGAGCGAGTCTCGCATTGTTTTCTGAATGGGCGGCTTGCTCTCTGGGATACACACAGTTCCCAGAAGGCAGCGCGCCCCATTCACCAGAAGACAAAGCGAGGAGTATGCAGAAGAAGACCAGCTGCGGATAAGGAAGAGGCAGATTAGGGACTTCCGCATAGCAACCGGTATTTCTGGTGAGTAAATGTTTTATTTATTTATTCTATTTTTCTTTTGCAGGTTTTTTGTGATTTTTTTTTTTAGGGTGGAACTCCACTTTAAGTACTATTATTAATGTAATTTTTATGCATGTTGTTTTTCTTATTATTTCTTTCAACTGTATTTTAACAACTGTTTCCTAATATGGTTTATGTTAGCTATATTTGAATAATGTAATACATTATTATATTTGTACAATTAATTATAAATATTTTTTTTTACTTATGGAGTCCCTAGGCTACAGTAACAGATGCAAGGAGAAGTTTGCACTCTGTTTATTTTTTACATAATTAGTTATGTGTGTTTGCCAATATTTAGTATTCTGTGTTTATTATACATTACGAGCAGGGATTTAATGTGGTTTTTGTTTTTTGTCATAAAATCACACCACGTTCTCTGTGGGAAAGGGAAGACATTTAGAGAGTATAGTGAGGTATGCAAAACATCATGGGGGCGTGTGCTAAAGTTCATCAGTATTTTAAAATGGTTTCAACTGTTTGCTACAAACAACAAAAAATTACTGGAATGCAATAAATAATCTGGGCAATCAAGGTGGAATTATATTTTTGGGGATTTCTGCATCTATTTATGCAGTGGTAAAAAGGTGTCTGGAAGTCACACGTTTCTACACCCTTTGCACATTCCTGAGCTGCAGACTGTTGTGAGTACATATGGGATGTCCACCTAATTTATACAGGAGATTTCTTGGTATTGAGGTCCATGCAAAGCAAGATGGCAGTGCCAAATTGATTAAGTACAGTATGTAATTTGCCCTGGAGCACTCAAAATAAACTTAATATGAAGTTTGAAATGTAACATTTTTATTTAAAAAATCATGACTGGTTCTGTTTAACTACTTGCCTACAGGGGCACTTTTTCCCCCTTCCTGCCCAGGCCAATTTTCATCTTTCAGCGCTGTTGCACTTTGAATGACAAGTGTGCGGTCATGCAACACTCTGCCCTAATTAAATTTGTATCATTTTTTTTAGACAGATAGAGCTTTCTTTTGGTGGTATTTAATCACCACTGGGTGTTTTTTTTTTTTGCTAAAAAAATGAAAAAAAAAAAACAATTTTGAAAAAAAAATTCTGTTAAACTTTTTTTTGTAAATAAGTAAATTGACTGCATTGATGGGCACTGATATGCTGCACTAAAGGGCACTGATAGGCTGCGCTGATGGGCACTAATGAGGCGACACTGATGAGGAAGCACTAATATTTAAAATTTCAGCAAAATTGTGGCTGTCTGCACACAGACATTGACTTTCTGTTGCATAAATGTAATGCAATGGGTAAAAAATAGCTCTCCACCTGTAGGGAACTCTTCTTTTTAGGTGGAGAACAGGAGCTGAAGCCATTGTTTACCTATCTCATTACATTTATGCAACAGGGAGTCTGTGTGTAGATGGCCACCATTTTGTTGAAGTCTACCGGAGCCTTACAAGCTTATTCTGTCTCTGTTGCACTGGTCTTTTCATATGCTGATCCCAAAAAAACACAGATTTGGAGGGGCATTTGAGTCACACTATTTTCATTGTTCTGGATCCTCAGATACCACTGATAGGCACACTCCTTCCACTTAACAAAAGGCATACATTGGTACTTGGGTTATCTACCACCAGACTTAAGCATGGCTGAGTAGCGGTGAAGTTTAGGTAAGTGTAGAGCTTCTAGGGCTATGCAAATGCTCACCTTCTGAAATCAAACATTAGGAGCTCTACCAATAATTTGGTGTGCTAATCTTTCATAATACAGCTGTGGCTTTTCATGGTACCTCTACGCTAACTGCAGTTTTACTTTACTTTACATGGCTATGGCCCAGGTTTGCTTTCAGATGAATTTTCCTATTATCTTGCCTATTAATATGTTTACTCATTTTACAGCGTGAAAATCAGCCCATTTCATGGAAACTTACAGATGTACAGTTTATTTAAAGACCAGAAAGGTTATCACCATAGCAAATTAACTATGCTTTTAATGTACACTAAAGTCTGCAAACATTTTGGTTTTAATAACACAGTTCATTGACACCTTTTGACCACTGTATATACTCGAGTATAAGCCTACCCGAATATAAGCCGGGGCACCTAATTTTGCCACAAAAAACTGGGAAAACGTATTGACTCGAGTATAAGCCTAGAGTGTCCATCTGCATGCCTAACTGTGCCTCACTTTGCCTCACTGTGTCCATGTGCATGCCTCACTGTGCACATGCCTCACTGTGTCCATGCCTCACTGTGTCCATGACTAGACTGACGATTAACATGGGAGTCTATGGAAGGGGTGCCCGGGTTTGAAAAATCGGTGCTCCCTGGCCGTAGGTCCCCCAGAAAAACTTTGCAAACTTATAGAGGAGAAATGCGGCTACATGTGTGCAAAGTTTCGGGTCCAGGGGACCTACGACCGGACGGTACCGAGTCCCCAAAGTCACGGGAGAAATGACCGTCTAACATGGGAGTCTATGGAAGGGGTGCCCGGCTTTGAAAAATCGGTGCTTCCCGGCCGTAGGTCCCCGGACAACAAATTTTGCACACTTGTAGAGAAAGAGTGGGGCTATATGTGTGCCAAGTTTGGGGTCCAGGGGACCTACGGCCGGCCGGTACCAGGTCCCCAAAGTCCATGAGATCAGCCGCAAAAAGGTGACTCGAGTATAAGCCGAGGGGGGCATTTTCAGCACAAAAAAATGTGCTGAAAAACTCGGCTTATACTCGAGTATATACGGTAATATTTTTACATGATAACACAGTATTTTAGATATCATAATCTATAGGTACAGTTTACTACTCACTATTTGTGACTTTTAAATTAGATATTTAAAATCTCACTCGGTCATTCGCTGATTTATCTAGTGTCCATTTCAGCTTTTTTGTTTTTCAACTTCAGCAATCAGGAATGCTCACTTATAAATCATAAGTTTACCCATTCTTTGGTTTCCGTGTAAGTCAATCAATTTTTTACTGCTAACTCTCCCTACTTTATCTACATAACATAGGTTTGCTACAAAGGCTGTTCTTTTTTGCAGCTAATTATTTGTGGTTGCTCGCCAGTCCTTGTATCCTTCTATACTCCTGACTTGTAAAAATGTGCAAAACATTCAGTAACCAATCATAACCATTTTGAAGCCATTGTTGTCTGATCTAACATAAGCACACTAAAATATGAACCTAAACCATTAATATTATTTTGGGAAAAAAAAGAAAAAATACAGTATAGGCAGCAAAGCAGGTTTTCTTTCAAGGGCATTATTCACCCAGCACATTCTTGGACTAGTTTATAAACATACTTGAACTGATATCTCGAGTTCTGTGTCACTGTAAAGAGGAGTCAATACAGGAGTCTGCATTTTGAACATAGCCAATAGTTTTTGTATAAATATGTATTTTTTTCTGTCTGAATCACTTTGCAGAAAATTATGCAACATCAACTATACAAAGAACTAGCAGGAGGTAACTACCTCATGTTGGACGTAAAGCATCAAAATAATTCACACTAAAATAACACATATTTTCTACCAGTTTTTTCTCATTGTATTGTCTATTAGGAAATGTTAATCCCTAGCTTCAGCATATAAAGCTGCCCATGCATAGAACCATCAAACTACTATAACAACTGGATCATTTCCTGCTACATGATCCTAACGAATGACTACCTTTATTATAATTTCTCATTTATCTTCCTGACTTTGATTAGGGTGAGATGAAACTGTTTTTATGGGACTTTTTTAATTGGCATGGGAGAGATGTAGTATAGTAAAACAGTAAAGGTGACTACTTCTTAAACAAAGTAAAAGATTACACCTACTATAGGAGGACACTCCGAATATATATATATATATATATATATATATATATATATATATATATATATATATATATATATACTGTATATCTCACTGTGTTCACAATTCTTTTTTGTAAATTATTTGTAAGGTGGCTTGGGGGGGGGGGGGGGGGGGGGCTCTGAAGCAATACAGCATATTTCATTTTTAAAGTGAATCCTCACTTAGTTTAGTGAGGTAAAGCTCTCCTGACTTCAATCATCCAATCATGTGCAAGCAAAAATCATGTTTTTTATTTATTTTCAAAGCACATGACAAGATATCCTTTGTAAACTGAATTTCATTTAGTTTCACCTCTTTTACTAATCTAATAAAAATTTTACTTTCCCAAGCGAACAAGCTTCACTCTTTAATAAACAATCCATACCAACCTTATTATGCTTTTGTGTGAATGCTCACAACCAGATCGGTGAATAATTAGAGTGATTGTAAAGTCTGTTTTTTTTTCTATAAAAATAACAAGCATTGGATTTGCACAGAGCAGCCCGGATCCTCCTCTTTTCGGGTCCCTCTTCTGTGATTCTGGCCCCTCCCTCCTGTTCAGTGCCCCCACAGCAAGCAGCTTGCTATGGGGGCACCCGAGTCGAGTCACAGCTCCCTGTATCCATTCAGACACAGATCCCTGCCCTGTACCTGGCCCCGGCCCTGCCCCTTTATCCCTGTATGGTTAGCTTACTTTGATTGACATCTGCAGCAGCCAATGGTGCCACTGCTGTGTCTCAGCCAATCAGGGAGTGAGAATTTCAGACGGCTGAAACACTTGTGGTCATCGCTGGACAGAGAGGGACCTCAGGTAAGTATTAGGGGGCTGAGGGAGGCTGCTGCACACAGAAGGCTTTTTATCTTAATGCATGGAATGCATTAGGATAAAAAAAAAAACTTCTGCCTTTACAAGCCCTTAATATAATATATACAATATAATTGATACATGGAAGTATTGTCAAAACAGAAAAATGCACTTAAAGCGGAGCTCCGCCGGAAAAAAAAATAGTAAAAGCCAGCAGCTACAGCTACAGCAGCTGCTGGCTTTTAATATTTGGACACTTACCTGTCCTGGAGTCCAGCGACGTCCGCAGCAGAGGACGAGCGATCGCTCGTCGCTCTGCTGCTCCCTCCGCCATCCTCGCTGAGGGAACCAGGAAGTGAAGCCCTGCGGCTTTATGCCCGGTTCCCTACGGCGCATGCGCGAGTCGCGCTGCGCCATTCTGATTCATCCTGCTGTGTTCTGGGAGCCGAGTGTCTCCCAGAACACTATGGGAAGTCTGGGGGAAGTGACGTCACTCCCGCAGATTCCCGGAGAGAGGACTCCCGGATGTGGGTGAAAATACCTGTCTTAGACAGGTATCTTCACCCCCCTCCCCCCTGAAAGGTGTCAATTGTGACACCGGAGGGGGGGAGGAATCCGATTACCAGAAGTGAAAATTTAGGGTGGAGCTCCACTTTAAATAGATATGTATTGCAAAGTTGGTTTTTGATCAGACATCTCTTCTGCATACTCCCTCTAAGAACTTTAAAGTGACCCTGGCACTTCTCCATGATTAAGCTCTGGTGGGAAAAGCAAAACGCACTGAGGGCATAGGTTGTCACTCTCATCACCTTCGTAGGACTACATGGATGTGGCACTAGGGATTAAAAGGCATACCCCACTTTATGGACACTCACTTTACGTACACTCGCGAGTACGAACATACCCGTGAGTGTACGTAAAGTGCGTAACATGTACAAACATTCCTGCACCATCAGCCACAGTAGAAGGAACTGAAGCTCTGAGCATGTAGCCTACCCTATTCCAGTGTGCTCTTCCTGTTTCCTGGCTGCCTCCCCACCTCCGGTGACATCACATCCACTCGGTGGTTCTTCCTGCTTCCCTGTCAGCCACAGAATGCCATCCAGCCTCTCCACAGCACTGTCCTCTGTGCACAGCGCGATGTCCGGGGGATGGATTGGAGCGGGCCCCCCCTTGCATCAGATGAGCCTAATTACATGTGAGTGTTTCCCTGACACCCCCATTACAGCCCCTGACGCCCCACAACAGCCCCTGGCACCCCCACTACAGCCCCTGACTCCCCACTACAGCCCCTGACTCCCTTACTACAGCCTAGAAGTGAAAAAAAGGTATTGCTTCACTTTAAGTACATTTTCGTTTTACATACATGCTCTGGTCCCATTGTGTACTTAAAAGTGGGGTATGCCTGTACTTCTTTCTTCTCCCTTGTGCTATAGCTAAAAGCCAGGACAGGTTTCATTCCTTGCCAGCATTCCCTGTAGTGTAGGCAAAGAAATTCACACACATACCCCATATCCGTGAGCCTGAGCGGCACACAAAGCAATACCAGGGGTCACAAATAGGGTATTCACTTTGAGAAGGAAGTTGCACTTTTTAAGGGAATTTTCCTTTAACTTTTAAATGATGTAAAGCTCTGCTGATTTCATCATTCAATCATGTGCAAGCAAAAATACTGCCTTTTTCCTTTCTTTGCACATGACTGGGTGTTCGTTGCAAAGTGAATAGTAGCCGAATTCACTAAGCTAAGGGATAAATTGCCTTTGGAAAATCAATGCTTAATGATAGAAATCCAGAATCAGTTCATGTACAGAAACAAATTATTATGAAACTTGTTCTAAGCTTTAACCACTTCAGCTCTGGAAGATTTTACCCCCTTCCTGACCATGCCATTTTTTGAGATACGGCACTGCATTACTTTAACTGACAATTACACGGTCTTATGTTGCTGTACCAAAATATATTTTTTTGTCCTATAGACAAAAAAAGACCGACAATTTTGAAAGAAAAAAAAAACAATATTAAAAACAATATTTTTTACTTTCTACTATAAAACTTCCAATAAAAAATGTAAAACAAATCTAATTTCTTCATCAATTGTGGCCAATTTGTATTCTGCTACACATTTTTGTTAAAAAAAAATCCCAATAAGCTTATATTGATTGGTTTGCACAACAGTTATCACGTCTACAAACTAGGAGATAGATTTATGGACTTTTTATTTTTTTATTGTTTTTACTAGTAATAATGGCGATTTTTAGCAGGACTGCGACATTGCCGCAGACAAATCTGACACTAAGTGACACTTTTTGGGAACCAGTGACACCAATACAGTGATCAGTGCTAAAAAATGCACTGTTACAGTATATATGACACTGGCAGGGAATGGGTTAAAATTAGGGGTGATCAAAGAGTTAAGGGTGTCCCTAGGGTGTGCTTTCTTACTGTGTGGGGGAAAGACTGACTCGAGGAAGAGAGAGAGATCTGTGTTCCTGATTGTCAGGAATCACAGATCTCTCTCTTCCTGTTTGACAGAACAACGGTCTGCCTTGTTTACATAGGCAGACCACCGTTCTGTTTCTCCAACAAAATATTGTGGACGCTCCAAAGCCGTGAGTGAGAATCACGTACAGGTACGTGATTTTGTGCTTAAGGACCGCCCTGCCGCAGTATATGCATGTGGTGTAGTCCTTGTGGTTAAAGTGTATGCAAACCCCCGACAATGAGCTACTTTGGTTTGCTCTGTTTTGACTGCTTAATATACCATTGTAAGTTTTAGTTGTGAATGTGTAGCCACCCTGGCAGTATGATTATGTCAGATTTTTGCAACTCAAAGTGGTAGATTGTTTTTCATAGAAATTTCCTGTAATTTTTAGTAATAACACACTTTAATCTGTCCAAACAAGAGTCTAGTAGATATCCCGGGTATGATAAAGTTTGAAACACGAAATCATGAATTATAATATAATAAATAACTATAAATAATTATAAAAAAATAATAATAAAATAATAATAAAATAAATTTCCCCATGATTCACTATTGCTCGATTCTGCGAGTGTTCTAATTTATTATCACTGTTTTCTAGCTGGTCTAAAACTACTTTTGACGTAAAGGGACACTTTTTGGTTGCCATGGACAATCTCAAGTTTGCAGGCAGAAAGAACAGTATATATAATATAAAACTGCATGCAGGGCACTGGACATGAATGGAAAGCAACACTGCATGTTCTGTTGAGTGGAAGTTAAAAAAAAAAACATGTTTTATGTTTCAATTTAAACCAAAAGTGCAGTCCATGTGGACAGCACAAAGCAGATTTAAAAATAAAGGCAACGTTACAACATAGTAATAGTAATAGTATCGTGAATCTTTGTTTCAGTTATCTTTTTTTTATTATAATATGTGCAGTTATGGCATCCATGACTGTAAAAATATGAAAACACTAGGGCACCATGTTATGAATTTTGAATTTTTTTAATTTGAAGTTTATATCAATACTGTGTTTGGTGTGTGTATTGCAGTGCTTGTACAATATCTAGTCGTAAGCCAAGTGTTGTTATACACTTTTGAGAAAAAATACAAAAGCTTCCTTTGTTAACCTGTACTTCTGTTGTGCTGATACAGAATAAGTATGTGGATCAGAAGTTCAGACTTCAATGGCTGCATAACCATTCCAGGTCAGTAATTTATGAAGCACTGGAGCCAAAGATGGTCAGACAACTAATATTTTAAGTAAGAGGTTGGCAATCACAGCCTACTTGCTAAAGGTTTATTTTAAATAAACTGAATTTGATATTGAAATGTACTACTAATTAATAAGCAAACATGTTCAAACAGATTCACATGCAGACAGATGGGCACAGGTATGACAACATCACTGTTACAAATCTTGCGGAATATTCATAGCTCCAAAAAAAAGTGAACAGAAAAAATAAATGAATACAATGCTTCTGTAGGCAGTAAACTTCACATATACAGTATACTTCAAAAGTAAGCACAATATAGGGCTTTTAAGGTACTTAAGCAGCTGTACTCTGTTGAAAAAAACATGCTATATTCGCACAAGAAGGCTGAGGTTCAGCTTGTCAAGAAAAATAAGCAATGCAAGTAATAGAGAAGTAAGGGAAAAACTAGAGAAAGAAAAGAAAAGAAGGAGAAAGGGAAAAGGAAAAGAGAAAAAAAAAGGGGAGGTAAAATAAAGGAAAGGGGAAGAGGGGTAGTGGATGCTCAGGCACCCAATCCCCTACTCCCTGTACTAAGCTAAATGTTTTTTCTTCATTATGCAAGACCAGGTTATAGAATCTCACTGGTGTCCAGTCATCACTGATCTATTCAGGAAAACTACCAATGTCAGTGAGCTACTGAGAGCAAAGGTCAGAGTATGCTCTAGTCATTTTGAAGTGAATCCAGCAGTACCATGTGGAGGAAAAGTTGGACATTTTTTTTCCCTGAGAAATACTGATCAGCTCCTTAATCTGTTCCATTTTATTGAGTCTCTGAAACCATTCCTCCATCATCGGGGCTTCAGTTTAAATCACATTGATCATAAATATCGCTAAAGATTTACAATAGATTATTTTAGTAATAGATGGAGGTATGGTGGAGGAAGTATTGCGCTGAGGAGAAATCAAGCGTATCAGTAGTGACGGTTGTAATGACCTCATGGAACCCTTTTCCAGAAGGATTTCAACCTGGAGCACACCCACCAGATATGTATCATTAGCCCCTCTTCCCTCTCGGACCTCCAACAGAGACTGGGGATCAATGTTGAGAACTTGAGCAAAAGTGAAGGAATCCTGTACCATCACATGTATATCTTATAGCCACACTCCTGGGTGGCAATGTTTAAGGAGCCCTTATGAACAAGTTTGAAAAAAGATTTCCAGTCAGTGGCAGGAAGAGGTATACCAGGGTTCTATTCCCATGCTTGACTTGAGGAGTTAGAGTACACAGAGCGTTCCCCAAACAGTGAGGACTATAATACAAAAATAAGGCATCTCTGGGTGTTGAGTGGTCTATTCCAGAGAACAGGAGTACTATATAGCTATGAGTAAACACTGAATAGAGTGTGAAACGCTTCAGCTGTCCTGAGTTCATGCTGTTATTTGTAGTGCCTGCTTCCTTTTAATAAACTACGTTGGATTGGAGTGCGGCTGTCCTAACTACTTATTGTTCCCAATTGACAGGAGTACTGTGGGAGGTTTTCTGAAGGGTGCTTTATCTAAAGATAGGTCCAAAATGGCATTGAATATGGTATTTCTGCTTTTACTGAATTGGGAAAGAATCTTGATTTGCTGAGTCAGGCAGATTCATGCAGATCAGCCAGTTTGTGGGGGAAAGTCTACTGGGTGGATTAGAAAACAGATCTTCATTGTTTTTGTTTTTCCTACATAAGATTGTGACCATTTGTGTGTTTGTTCCAACTTCCTTCTAAATAGCACAAACACAAGTTAATACCTTCTCTGCAATGTCATGGTCCTGCTTGTATCCCAGGTCTGTTGCTATTGCCCTTTCAATGGCCCTGTTGCCAATGTACTAGACACTGACTCCACTGACTCCCTTCTGAGGGCTGGCAGTCAGACAATATTCCTAGTTCCCAACTTACTTTGCCCTTAAAAAAATGGATAGGATGCCTGGATCCACCGCTAATTAAATCTACAATGTAGGGGAGTAATGGTACATTAAGTATTCAAAACTCGTCCACAAGGGGGCCCAAGGGACGCAGTTGAGGTAGACCCAAAACACATAAACAGAAAGAGATTGGGTCTACCTCAGTTAAGTATACACACTTTCATTTGCAGATTGGTTCTGAACTGTCCAATATCTTTTTGATTTATCTGGGGGTGGTATCTGTGGGTTTATTGTGTCTGCCTGCCCATTGCAATGAAAAACAAAAATCTCCTGCGCTCTTGGTGTAATGTCAAAACACGGGTAGTGTGGTTCCGTCTAAAGGCAAAGTCTAAAGTCTTGCAGCCCTCCTCAGAACAATGGGTGTTCATATGGCTAGAAAAAAGAAAAGAGACTAGTAGAAGCCCCACCCGTATGGGCGGGGGTAGCTAGTAGCAGGATGTGGGGCTTGCTAATTGCTGGTCACCTGAGCTGAGGCCTCTGTACATGTACACACACATATAAAATGGAGGGTTTTTTGGTGAGAGCTATCATGGACCATCTTAGCTCTGAGGAAAGGGGTGCGCCCCTGAAACGCGTCAGTTATCTAGATGTTTGAGGTGCTGTCTGACCTTCTCTGTCATCAAGTTCAGTCGGTGGGTGCCAAGAACTTCCAGCTCAATTGTCCGATAAGCTTGTACCTAAGCTCCATTTTTGAGTGGGATCATTGCTTTTTACTCATATTTTAATTAAAAAAAATTAAGTGGTAATGCACGAGGTTGGTGCGCCCTCCTTTCTCTTTTCTTTTTTCTGCCCATTGCAATGCCATCCAGCACGGTCATCAATGTGAGCCCTTTGTGGTTTTCACCACTGCTTGATAGCCGGACTTCTCATCCAACTCCTTTTGTAATCAGGATTGTACTTCATTCCACTCATTCAACCATAATACTCTACGTATTTACAAGCCTTTTTGGAACTATATACACATTGCTCTGTGGGAACTCCTCCTCTCCCTTTTGTTTAGGGATAGTTGTATTCAAGTGGACTTGCCTTTTTAAAATACATTTGTTATTATTTTTCATTTTTTCACTTGATGAGTAGGTTCCTTAACATGAGCTAATTCATCTTGCTTGCATGTGGTATCCCTGGTGTGAATGAGGTATGCGCAGCTGCGATTTTCCCTTGTTTTTAGAATGTCTTATTTTTAAATCAGTCTGTTTTGCACAAACTACTTGCCACTCTTTGATTAATTTAATTGTTGTAATATAATTTTTTTTGTAATCAATAAAGTCTTTTTGTATTCATCTGAAGTGTTTTGGTATACCCAGTTGAGAGAACTATATTCTCTCTTTCTGTTTACTTTGCCCTTAAGCCTGAGGTCCCTACTCCCATAGCATTTAGATTGGCAGTTCCTGCTGTACTGGCTTGAAGGCCTGAGTTTCATAAAGCCTTGATTTTTAGGATTTGGGTCTTTGATACTCTGACTTTTAAACCTGAAGTTATTCTCTATTTGCTTGTCTCCTTCGATACTTTGAGGTTATTGGGTTGATGTTCTAAAAACAAATAGATTGCTCAATCTGCAAAGGAAGTTGCACTTTACAAGGTAATTTTCCTTACAGCTTAGCGAATGAGGTGAAGCTCTGCTTACTTCCATCATTTAATCATGTGCAAGCAAAAATGTTTTTGTTATTTTTCTTGCAAGCGATTGGGTATTTTTGCAAAGTGAATTTTCACCACATTCACTAAGCTTTTGGGAATATTCCTTTGCACGGGGCAACTTCCCTTGCAAAATGAACAGCCTATTTTCCTCTCTTAGATTAACACTGATGATACAATGTAAGGTCTCTCACCACATTGTTCCAAGAATAATTTTTAAGCAGAGTATTCTAGGACCAATTTAGTCAAAAGTCAAATACAGCGATAGCTTTGATTTTAAAAATAGGGTTATTAGATACTGTATATGTTGTACTTCCTACCAATGACACAGCATATCCTCTAACTACCTGTGCACCAACATAACCAGATGCTGGCTTTGTTTCAGCATTGCATATTCTTCCTGGGAATTTCAAATACAGTTGATTCCCATTACAAACTATATTCTGAAGGACATCTAAATGTCTCTGTTATGCTGTGTACACATGATCGGTTTTACCAATGAAAACAGTCCGATGGACTTTTTTCATCGGACAAACCGATCGTGTATGGGCCCCATCGGTCTTTTTTCCATCGGTGAGAAAAAATAGAACATGTTTTAAATTTATCCGATGGAAAAAAAACGATAGCAAATTCCAATAGTCTGTGTGGAACTCCATCGGAGAAAAAAAACACGCATGCTCAGAATCAAGTCGACGCATGCTCAGAAGCATTGAACTTAATTTTTCTCGGCTTGTCGGAGTGTTTTAAGTCACTGCGTTTGGAACGGTCAGAATTTTGACTGATGGTGTGTAGGCAAGACTGATGGAAGTCAGCTTCATCGGAATTCCGATGGAAAAATCCATGGGATTTGAATCCATAGGAAATCCAATCATGTGTACAGGGCTTTAGGCTTTTGAATTCTTTGGTAAACACTAGAGGACTTCTAAAAGTCTCAGGGGAACTTAAAGAGGAGCTCCAGTCTCCTATGTAAAAAATAAAAGTCAACACCTACAAAAACCATAGCTGCTGACTTTTAATAAACAGCCAGTTTCCTGTCCCACGATCCAGCAGTGTTCTTGGCCCAGCTGTTTTCACCCTGTGTCCTCTCTCCCCGGTTCCGGCATCTTTACTATGGGCACCAGGCTGTGACAGCTTGTAGATTCGATGTGCGAGAGGTGCTGTGCACTGTGAATGGTCCTGTAGTCTTCTGGGACATGTCACATGTCCCAGATGACTGTGGGAGGAAGGGGGAGGAAGGGGGGTGAGGAAGGGGGGTAGGAACTTACGCTTCTGATCGCCTAGGCTGTCAGAGCGGAAGTGGGAGCTGGTACCTCTCATAATTGGGTACCTGAACCCTCCTCCCCAAAAGCCCCATTTCACGAACAGGAGTGGGGGAGAAGGCCTTAAAGTTGGAACTTTCACTTTTGGATGGAGCTCCACTTTAGGCCTTACCATGTAGACTCTACTGGTCATTGTTCTGTTGTATCTCTGGGAAAAACTCTGCAAGTTTTCTGCTCATCAGAATTTGTTTCTGAACATTAATTGATTTGTTCTGTTTTTGCCAAATATCAATTAATTTACTAAATGTTTTGTGGGCTTCACTCTGTAGGTTCTGTTTCTGATGATTTCACATCTATAGGTCTGAAATGGTGTTCATGTTCTTGACTTTGCTAATGTCTTATTAATTCTAGCTATAACTCAGAATACACTAAAATGATGTGTACTCTACTTAAAAAATACCAAGGGTTATGATTTAGGCCATATAGTGCATTTTAAAGGAATGGTAATGTAAACAGGGTTGTCAACTTTCAGTAAATTTACAAACAGTTTGCAAAATCTGTAATTTTTGCATCTGCTCATGAATGTCCATTATGGACATGCAGTCTGCATGTTCATAATGGATATTCACAGACAGATGCCAAAATTACAGATTTTGCAAACTGTTTGTAAATTTACTGAAAGTTGGCAACCCTGAATGTAAAGAATGTCAACAAGTTTAAATATGTGACCTGTTTTTCCTCTACTTTCTCTACCTCTATACTGAGGACAATTAACATCATTTGCCTTTCCAATAACATATAAGTCTATATGTGCATGTGTCTACAACCTCTTCATCTGTACCTGGTCTGATAAATTTGTGAAGACATATGTATGGATTATTTAGGTCTCAGGTCACGTTTCAGTGTGTTCTTTGATCCTGACTACTACAATCTATAATGTCTTTCTGTTGCATCTAAGATCTAAATATCACTATACATGAATTCTGCCTGCCACAACCTCTTTCTTTTTATAATATATAGCTAACATAAGCAAAAATAAACCAATAATTAGAAACACCATTATTTAGGGAATAACTTGTGATATGTACAATTTGATTGGGCTACAGATTAATTAAAATTAGTTAAGATACTAAGAGGTTGATATACTAAAACTGGAGAGTGCAAAATCTGGTGCAGCTCTGCATAGAAACCAATCAGCTTCCATTTTTTTTTTTTTTGTCAAACAAGCTAAAGTTAGAAGCTGATTGGTTTCTATGCAGGGCTTTTTTTTTGTCAAACAAGCTAAAGTTAGAAGCTGATTGGCTACCATGCACAGCTGCAGCAGATTGTGCACTCTTCAGTTTTAGTAAATCTACAGACCGCACACTGACAATCAGTGCTTGCAATTTTTCAGTTGCTATACCTGTTTGTGGCAGGGATACATAATGCACTGTATAGCCATGACACGTGGTTAGCAATATAAAATGGCAAAGCTATGGCTAGACATATCTGCTCTGAAATGCTGTACTTAATATGTGTATTAGGATACTATCTAGTAGAACCTCAGACTAGTAAAAATGGAAATGATCTGGTTATGCTGCTGAGGTAATTTACAGACATTTGCAACTATATGAAGGCTATATGAAGGCCCTAAGGATAACTTTATATACAGTAATTTGAATATTCAGGTGTGCTCATTCTTTGCTTTGTGCTTCCAGAGCCCTGGGTTTATTTTTCACCAAAGGTAATATTGAGTGAGATCGTTATTTCTGTGTTTGTGTGAGTTTACTTCTCCTACTTCTGTTTTTGCCAACAATTTAAGAACATATGCCTATTTGATTTTTGACTAAACTGATCTTAAAATATTTACATTGTACCATTATGCAAGGAAAAATGTGGGAGATACCTTACATTGTAGCATTGGGGTTGATTTACCAAAGATAAATAGGCTGTTCACTTTCCAAGGGAGGTTGCACTTTGCAAGGGGGTTTTCCCAAAACTTATGTGGTAAAATTTTCCATTTGCAAAGAATACTCAGTCATGTACAAGGAAAATAAAAAAAAAACTTCTTGCAGATGATTATATGATTAGTCAGCAGAGCTTCAACTTGTTCACGAAGCTCTGAGGAAATTTGGCTAGCAAACTGCATCTTCCATTTCAAAGGGAACAATCAATTTTCCTTTAGTAAATAAAGCCCATTACATCAAGGATAGAGACTGATGATAATGCATCTATTTAATATGAAAAGCTCTTGAATATGTTGAAACCGTATCAACATGGACAAAAAGGAATAGCAGCATCTGCTAACATTGTCATTTTAACTCTTCAAGAGAAGGCCATATATCTATGTGCATCTGTCATATTCTACCTTGGAAAGACACCTGGGTTTATAGCAATAGGCACTTACACTTTAATGAATGATCATAATTAATAATGAATCCATTATAAGCAATTTTTTGTGGTTTATTTCCTGTAACATTTTGTGTTGTGGTGTATGCCCTTATAATTAGCAGCGCTGATGTCTACTACAACAGCTGATATTAACATTCATTGATCTGCTTTACAAAAACACAAGAAAACATTAACTCAGTGCTCTTACATTTCCTGGAACACTGTCATATGCAATCTAGACCACATAAACCTAGAAATGTTGACCTTGAAAAAAAGAAAAGACAATAAAAAGCAGACCAGGCTAGGATCTAAGCTCTGTCAAAATGATTTCTTATTCCATTTTATTCAAGCATTGCCAAGCTTTATCACTACTGTGTTCAACAGTATAGTGGTGGCAGCCTACTTGAATTGGTAAATTGCTTAGTTAAAGCATATGTATGCTTTTTACATTGTCAAATTGATTTAGATGATGTTTGCTCTAAAAGTATAAGGATAGCAATCATTTAAATTAAAACAGAGCATTTACTGGAAATGCCTTTTGACTGCTGGAGTACCAGCAGTAAATATTCTAGAATATTTATTTAGTGCTTTAAATTATATATAGAGATAGTCATGACAAGGCATCACTTATAATACCACATTTATTTTTAAGAAGTCAAAGCATTGTCATAGTCATAACGAAAAGTATGCATTGCTTCTAATTAGTGCTAAAAACACATTGATCTTTTGAAATAGTTAAAAATTCTAATAAATATATATTTTTTAAAATCTATGTGTAAACCAACATACCCTTGTGCTTGCTAAAACCTGGCTAAAACAGTTTAAATCACACTGCTACATCCAATATTTAGAGTATGACAGTAGGCTGATTTTAAAGTACAGTATCTGAAAATAGAAATGTATTGCTCAGAGGAAGTTCTATCTTTTATATTTCTAGAACAGGTTAGAAAAAAGCAGCAGTTGACTGGTTGCTATAGGCAACATAAAAAATTCTTAAAGAAAATGTCATGCATATATTCCCCATATCTCTAAATGATCTCATAACTCTCAAGACATGTTCCAGTACAAATCATACAGATAATTTTCCCATAGTTATAGCCTTGTTTGCTTAAGTTATATAGAATATAAAATACAACAAAATGGTTAGAATAAAGGAAATTGCGCTCAAGGATGGTTAGGAAAGAAACATTTGTTATGCTTGAAAGATTGTACTGTGCTTAACTTACTCTCTAGTACTAAAGAGTGATGACCAAATTGGCCCGACTTTTGGTTTGTAGGACCAAGTAAACCCAGCCTGAAATTTTCAAACCCTGAACATAATGCCAAAACCAGAGGCGTAGCTTGAAGCTTGTGGGCCCAGATGCAAAAGTTGACCTGGGCCCCCCACTACCACCCACAACTTCCACCGTGCATGCAGATACACCCACCACATGCCCAAGATACTCAAAGTGGCTTAAGAGTCTTGAGTTCTCAGAGTCCCTCCTTACATCAGAGGAGAGGGATCCCCGTTGGAGAATCAGAGGACAGGGACCCCTGGCAGATCACTTGGCAGACCTCCTTTCCCATCCCAGCACTGTATACAGCTTCTCCCCCCATACTACCCAGGGCTGAAGTCACATTCCTTTACACACAGTCTGTCAGGCTTCACAGGCTGTTTCTGGCTTTTATGTTGCCGTTCTGACCTGTGAAATTCTCTGGTCGGAATGGCAGTGTAGTTAGTTACAGTATGCAGATACACTCTGTGTAGATCGTGGCTAACTGGCCTTGTTGTAAAGAAATGTGATTTCAGCCCTGCGGAGGAGGAACAGTATAGAGTGCTGTAATGGGAAAGGAGCTCAGCAGCCAGGCATAGCATCCAGGGTGAAGGGGATGGTCAGGGGGCTTTGGGGGGGTGCGATTTAGATCTAGGGGGGCAAAGCCATGTGACACAAAATCTGGAGCCTCAGGAGATGCTAAGGGATTTGTTTTAGCAATTTCTGAAGGTTTCTCTGTCAGTGTTGGGGTCAACTCCCAGAGGTGTGTGTTATATCCCCAGTTGTCAGGGAAGTGGGGTAAGCGGACACCCCCGGGTGGGGGGGGTACAGAAAATCCCAGCTGGTGACTAGGAGACATTCAGTGGTGTTTTACCTCACCAGTGACATCGCCCCCATTGTAACTACAGGACGGCACTCTCCTCCTCTTAACTCGCTGAGCTTGGTTACCATTCCATGTTGCCAGCAGACAACACAGACACTTCCCCATCCTGGGTTGTTCTCACCCCGTGCTTCTCTCCATTCAGGAATAGGCTCACAACTTCTCCCAAGCCAATGATAATGGAGGGGTGTGGACTATGGAAGGCAAAGTGGAAGCCCAGTACTGGAGCGTGGCTGTGGGGCCCTAGGGCAGATCGGAGCTGAACTTTGTGACGGATATGGTAATATGACAGGGAGGCTGCAGGGGCCCCCTGGAGCTAGGGGTGGGGCTGCGATTGTGACCCCTGCAACCCCTTATACTATGCCCATGGCCCAAACCTTGTTGAAGTCGATGATAGCTAAATCTTTTTCAAGGCTACTTTGCAAGCTTTTAGTAAAAAGGGCATATATAATACTATTCAGTGGTGAACAAGTCTTTTAACCAGCCTAGCGGTATTCCCGAGTGTCTCTCGGGGTGAGATTTTTGTGCCATTATCAGTAACCCCGAGCCACACTCGGGGTTGCCTCGCTGGATCCAGGAAGAGGTAATTTACCTTGTCCCCTGGATCCCGCGATGTATTCCCGCAGTGTACAGCGGCCGGATCTTCCGCCTGATGCTGTGTGTTCCCCTGATTCCCTTCCCTGCGAGCGTCGCGACGCAGGGGGGCGGAACGGCGGTAAATTCAAAATGTATAAAGCACAAACACACTGATACAATGTAATCCTATTGGATTACAATAAAAAATAAAATAAAGTGACCTTAGATTGCCCCCTAGTGCTTTCTCCAGTGCCCTTGTCTGCAGTTTTACTGTACTTTGTGTCTGTAAACTGCACAGCGACCATGGCATCAAAAAAGCACGCCTCCACCTCAAAATCGCTATTTGACCTGCTGGAAAACAGCGACAGCGACTCAGAATGGGTTGCAGAGGAGTTGAGTGACAGCGACTCATGGGGAAGTTCTTCATCAGACGCAGAAAGCGATTTCATCGATGATCCTGCGACTGTGCCCAGCGATGTGCGGACTTGGTGCTCGATTGATTGGGGTATGGAGCACGTAGCGCCACCAAGATTTCCGTTTACAGGAGCACCTGGGATCAAAGTGGAAGTTGAGGACGATAACCCCTTGGCATACCTCGAGCTCTTTTTGACTGATGAAGTTATTGCCAAAATTGTTCTGGAGACGAATCGCTACCAGGAGCAACAAGCTGCTACCCATCATCGCTTTTCAAGGACCAGAAAATGGGAACCGGTAACCAGAGAGGTCATCTGGAACTTTTTGGGCCTTTTAATACTTCAGGGAGTGGTGGGGAAACCGCTGCAAAAATGGTACTGGACAACCAACAAATTGCTGGCCACTCCTTTTTTTGGCACTGTTATGTCGGAATACAAATTTTCACTCATAATGAAATATTTGCACTTTGCAAATAATGAAGACTTTGATCAGAGTTCTCATCCAGCTCCAAAATTGATAAAAATGTGGGATATTTATCAACTTATTCTGAATAATTTCCAGCAGACCTATGTGCCGGACAGAGACATAAGCATTGATGAAAGTCTTATGGCCTACAAAGGTCGACTTAGCTGGATACAGATCATCGCATCAAAGCAAGCTCGTTTTGGCATAAAGTCATTTATGCTGTGTGAATCCAGCTCTGGGTACATCTGGAATTCAGTCCTGTACACCGGGAAAGGGACCAAATTCAGTGAACGATTCAGCAGTTTTGGATTGGCAACCGCTTCGGTCCGTTCTTTGATTGAGCCACTGCTGAACCAGGGCTACTGTGTCACCACAGACAATTTTTACACGTCCCCAGAACTCATTGAGTTCTTGCTCCTGAACAAAACTAATGCCTATGGGACCGTTAGGCCTAATCGGCGTGACATGCCGCCAACCTTTGCCAATAAAAAACTCAAGGCAGGGGAAATAGTTGCCTGGCAGAAAGGAAAAATGATGGCACTGAAATGGCGTGACAAAAGAGACGTGTGCCTTATGAGTACCATCCACAACACCTCTACTGTCATGGTACATACCAGTAGTGGAAAGGATGTCATGAAGCCATAGGTCGTGTTGGATTACAACAATACCATGGGAGGTGTGGACAGGGCTGACCAGGCCATGACCTTTTATCCTGCGATGAGGAAGCAACAAAAAAAATATTATAAAAAAATCTTCAGGCATCTGCTTGAACAGTGCCTGTGGAATGCTTTCATTCTCCTGAAAAAAAAAGTGACAGGCCTATGATTCATGCGGACTTTGTGTAAGGTTGCCGAACGTATATTTCTGAAGTACCAGACGCGAACGTCCGTAAACAGATCTGGACGTCGGGCTGCTGGCGTTGTGAACCCGGAACGCCTGACTGGTCGTCACTTTATGGACCACATTCCACCAACTGAAAGGAAGTCAGCACCCACAAGGATGTGTGTTGTTTGCTGCTCCAAGCGTGACGACACCGGAAGGAAAATCCGTAAAGAAACCCGGTTCTATTGTCCCGATTGCGACGTAGGACTTTGTGCTGTACCTTGTTTTAAAATTTTCCATACTCGAGACGTTTACTGAAACAATATGAATACAAATTTTGCACCCTTGTTTGAGCAAAAAAAAAATCAGTGTTTTTGATTATATTATTTACTAAAATGTATTGAATAAAAAGTATTATTATTATTAAATTATTATTTGTTATTATTTATTATATTATAATTTATGATTTTATGTTTCAAACTTTATCATACCCGAGATGTCTACTACACTCTAGTTTGGACAGATTTAAGTGAGTTATTCCTAAGAATTGCAGGCCTACAATATAAAACGCCAAATTTCCATGCAAAATAATGGTACCGCTTTCAGCACCTAAAATCTGAAATAATCATGCCGCCAGGAGGGTTAATGCAGCTTAAAGGGTATGTGTGGGGAATACCTTAACCCTGCATGTGAATTTGTGCTTCCGATTCCCTATGATTTACTCCATCAGTAATGACAAAACAAAAACAAAAAAACTACTGCTGCTAAATGACAGTTCCTTTTCACTTGCCTAATTCTGTTTGTAAACAAAATGACTGTCACACAAGTGATGTCATTGACTAAACATGGTCATGCCCATATTTAGTCACTAATGTCAGCAAGCATCCCCAGCTTTCATTTGTGACAGGAGAATGTGTGGGTCATTATGTCGGCAGGTCATTGGGTTGTACAGTAGTTCATCATGATTGGTGTTGAATCTGCATTGCTGGTCAATGTGATTGCCATTATATTAGTATTCTGGGACATTGTTTATTTTAATTTTTTTAAATAAAGAACTTTTTAATAGTGTCTGTGTTTAATTAGGTTTTCAATTATTTTTCTTTCACCTTCTTGCGCTCGGCAATTCTGTGCACCAAATCGCTGCATCCCTGTTCCCCCTATTGCTATAGCTGATAATAAAGTTAGGCAATAACCTGGATTCATACTGTCAAAAAGGCCTACAGGGAGAGGAGCAGATTCTGCATGCAAAGGTAGTAGAGGGCAAACAGGTTCTGCGAGCCACTGGGAGAATGAACCACTTACACTTTTCCCCTCCATAGTCTGACGCTCCAGCGAGCAATGGTGGGGCAGAGTAGAAATCTAGTGACTGACAGTCACCGGCTCTCTTTTTACTGAATACTGAGAACTGAGTGATCAGCAATATTTAATCACTTGGTTCTCAGTCTTAGAAGATGTGGAGGACAGACGCAGCATCAGACTGATACTGCATCCACCTAGGTGTATTTTTTTTTTTCAAGAACCCATACTTTGCTTTTAAAGATATCCTCTAAGCCTGTGATTGCAAGGACTTGTGTTTTTCCCATGTAACCCTTGAAGTTTATCAATACTAATGGAAAAAAATAATTGTTCTAGCCAATATGCAAAGACATATATGCAGTGCTGAAATTACAGTTACCAGAGTATAATCCTACACCCTACTAAAGGATGCAAAACTACACTATCTTCTGCTACAAACATGTTTATTGTAGAGGTCTCATCATGTTTATTGTTAAAGCCATTTTATAATTCTGACAGGTAAAGCACAGATGCAGTGGTAGAATGTACAACCGTATCTTTCTTTGGGGTCTTATAGAAAGACAGAGCATTATGCCCTCTTCAAAGTAGTAGTAGCATGCATTGAATTTTAAGTGTAGTTAACTCCATAACACCAAACCTCAAAATTTACAAGGTTTGATAACATGTTCCTTATTTTGTTTCCTTAGTCTGGCTACCTATAGGCATCTGTGGCTAAACTCAGGAAGAATACTGTAGAGGAGAAGAAGGAGGTAATAAAGATTAGAGGAGTCTGAAGGCTATTCATTTTCATTTTCAGGAAACATGACACTATTTCTCCTTTTCCTGGTCTGGTTTGTACTGTTGAAAAGTATTTGTGCTTATTTACCAGACAGCATGCTGCCTCCAAAAGTGCTTCCTAGCAATAGTTCTCCCTAATATCATCACAAGATAAAGGGCATTATTCAAGCTTAGTAAGGACAGAGGGTATATTTGTCAATAGAAATATGTACTTAACCTCCCTGGCGGTATGATTATTTCAGATTTTAGGTGCTGAAAGCGGTACCATTATTTTGCATGGAAATTTGGCGTTTTATATTGTAGGCCTGTAATTCTTAGGAATAACTCACTTAAATCTGTCCAAACAAGAGTCTAGTAGACATCCCGGGTATGATAAAGTTTGAAACACAAAATCATAAATTATAATATAATAAATAACTATAAAATAATTATAACAAATAATAATATAATAATAATAAAAGTGTTTTTCAGTGTTTGATGACGAATTTCCCCACAAATCGCTATCGCTCAATTCTGCAAGTGATTCTAATTTATTATCACTGTTTTCTAGCTGGTCTAAAACCACTTTTGATGTAAAGGGACACGTTTTGGTTGCTATGGACAATCTCCAGTTTCCAGGCAGAAAGAAAAGTATTTATAATATAAAACTGCATGCAGGACACTGGACAGACCACTAGGGACAAAGGGGATGTGTAATTAGCTCACAGATCACAGCGGGGAGACATCGCAGGATCCAGGAGACAAGGTAAGTTACTTTGCCTGGATACTGCGATGCGATCCCGAGTCTGGCTCGGGGTTACCGCTAATGGTACTGAAATCTCACCCCAAGCCAGACTCGGGAATACCGCTAGGCAGGTTAAAGTGATTGTAAAGGTTCGATTATTTTTTTTAAAATAACAAACATGTCATACTTACCTCCACTGTGCAGTTCCTTTTGAACAGAGTGGCCCCCGAACGGTGTCTTCTGGGGTCCCCCTGGGGCTCTCGCGGCTCCTCCCCGCATCAGATAACCCCCTAGGAGAAGTGCTCTCCCGGGGGGTTACCTTGCTGGCGCGCTCTCGAGTCCAGCATTTGGCATCCATAGCCGCCAAATGCAGGACTCGGCCCTTCCCCCGACGCCCGCGTCATTGAATTTGATTGACAGCAGCGGGAGCCAATGGCTGCGCTGATATCAATCTATCCAATCAAGAGCCGAGAATCCCAGGCAGAGAGACAGCACGTCCTCGCTTGGGACATTGCAGGGCTCAGGTAAGTAAAACGGGGGGGCTGGGGGACCGGTGACTGTCAGAAGTTTTTCACCTTGAAAAAGGTGAAAAAGCAGGAGGGTTTACAACCCCTTTAACTATAATAACAAAGGTTGAGACTCACACTTATTGGAATTATAAGTTTTGCTTCACTATTAAAGAGTATTTGCCACCCTTTTCATTCAGGACATAGTGACAGGTTTACTTGAACTCTTCCCTCACCCTAAGACATCTTCTACCGTATACTACTCTGCCACTCCACTCAGAAATAAGATATTCTTCTGGATATTTTGGATCATGTGACTTTCCCCTTTTCATTCCAGGATACACCTTGAGTGCCCAATTAGACCTACTGTTTTGACAAAGGGAACAGTGGGACAGCGCAGAGAAGATAAGAAGGGTGAGCTTTCAAAAGGACTTGTAATATTACCCTGAATAGGCAAAGTTAAAGATTCCAGTTAAAATTTTAAATGTGATTAGTAGGTAATAATCACCTTAAAATGGTCTGTTGCATGATCAGACTAGTTACAGGCCATATAACAGCTGCATCACTAGTCACTGTATATTGACATTTATAAAATGACCAAACCTACGGTATATTCACAATATAGTCTGCAAGTAACTAGATGATGATAGTGCTCTAAATAAAATAACAAAACTGTTTCTATCAGGTACTTTTTTTCCGTGTCACAGTGCCTCTAATGCAATCGTATTGGTATTGGGCTTATGTATAAATCTTAAGCCCTGTACACTTGATCGGTTTTACCGATGAAAACAGTCCGATGGACTGTTTTCATTGGACAAACCGATTGTGTGTGGGCCCCATCGGACTTATTTTCATCGGTGAAAAAAAATAGAGCATGTTTTAAATTTTTCCGATGGACAAAAAAACTATAGGAAATTCCGATCGTCTGTGTAAAAATTCCATCGGAGAAAAACCCTGTGCATGCTCAGACTGAATTAGGAGACGGGAGCGCTCATTCTGGTAAAACTAGCGTTCGTAATGGAGATAGCACATCCGTCATGCAGTAACGGACTGAAAAGCACGGAGACTGAAAAGCGCAAATCAGCTCTCACCAAACTTTTACTAACACGCGGTAACACAAAATCAGCAAAAGCAGCCCAAAGGGTGGCGCCATTGGATTTAAACTTCCCATTTATAGTGCCGTCGTATGTGTTGTATGTCACGGCATTTGGGATGGTCAGAATTTTGACTGATGGTGTGTAGGCAAGACTGATGGAAGTCAGCTTCATCGGAATTCCGATGGAAAAATCCATCGGATTTCATTCCATCGGAAATCCGATCGTGTGTACAGGGCTTTATGGTTAGCTGCAGTGTATATTGGGACTGATTCATTAAACTAGGAGTGCACATAATCCATTAACTACTGCATACTCATTTTACCTGATCACCACAAAAATACATAATTTGTGAGTAAAAACAAATTAAGAAGCTTACAAGATATATCAATACAATTATAAGCAAGACCAAATGCATATGTCGTAATGGTTGGTCGATAGGATTCTATCCCAAACTGAAACATGCTCTTCTTTGTTCTTTCATCAGGTTAATTGATTACCATTAGCATAGCAATGCCTTGTACATTGCCTTTTCATGAAAATTATGTATGAAATAGCACAGTAATACAATATTTTGTACCCACAATAGTTAATAAAGCCTTTGGTAAAATTTTAAGTAACAATAAACAAAATAACTGTTAACATGAAATATTTTAATGCTAACTTGTAATGTTTATGCCTACTATCGTTAACTAAATTCTGCAGGTAATTAACATTTCAGTGTGATTCTGTTGACTTTAAAGGTGTCCTTCCAAGAACACTGCAATTACAGCATTCTCTATGAACAGCATGCAGAGTTTTGTCGAGCCAACTGTAGTACAAGTGCTCAGGTGTGAGCAGCACAAGTTCTTTTATTGTTTGTAACATTGAATGTAATTCAATTTCTGAAAATGCATAATTGATTTGAAAACCTGTTTACCTTAGATATAAACAGAGCTATTATATTCTTACTGGATGATTGTAGAATTATTTCCAAGTTGCAATGTAACTAACTTTTTATATATAATGTACTTTGAGTTCTATATCCATATTTGTTATTCAGAAATGATTTGAAATTCTCACTGTGCTTTGAATGCCTGTTTATTACTCCATGTTATCCTCTAGGACAGTGGTTCTCAACCCTGTCCTCAAGTACCCCCAACAGGCCATGTTTGCAGGTTTTTCTTTACAGTATCTTGCACAGGTGCTTTAAATCAGAGTCAATGGCTTGGTATTTTGGACAGCTATTTTATCTAAGAGAAATTTCCAAAACATGGCCTGTTGGGGGTACTTGAGGACAGGGTTGAGAAACACTGCTCTAGGATATACATCAAAATGGTCCTAAATCCAGACCATGCCTAAAATCCATGAAGACATACACTATATTACCAAAAGTACTGGGACACCTGCCTTTACATACACATGAACTTTAATGGAATCCCAGTCTTAGTCTGTAGGGTTCAATATTGAGTTGGCCCCCCTTTTGCAGCTATAAGAGCTTCAACTCTTCTGGGAAGGATGTCCACAAGGTTTAGGAGTGTGTCTATGGGAATGTTTGACCATTCTTCCAGAAGTGCATTTGTGAGGTCAGGCACTGATGTGGATGAGAGGGATTGGCTCGCAGTCTCCGCTCTAATTCATCCCGAAGGTGTTCTATCAGGTTGATGTCAGAACTCTGTGCAGGCCAGTCAATTTCCTCCACCCTAAACTTCCTCATCCATGTCTTTATAGACCTTGCTTTGTGCACTGGTGTGCACTCATGTTGGAACAGGAAGGTGCCATCCCCAAACTGTTCCCACAAAGTTGGGAGCATGAAATTGTCCATAATGTCTTAGTATGTTGACGCCTTAAGAGTTCCCTTCACGGGAACTAAGGGGCCAAGCATAACCTCCAAAAAAGCAACCCCACATCATCACCCCCCTCCACCAAGGTCCATAAAGACATGGATGAGTGAGTTTGGGGTGGAGGAACTTGACTGGCCTTCAAAGAGTCCTGACCTCAACCTGATAGAACACCTTTGGGATGTATTATGGCCGAGACTGCCAGCCAGGTCTTCTCATCCAACATCATTGCCTGACCTCACAAATGCGCTTCTGGAAGATTGGTTAATCATTGCCATAGACACACTTCTAAACCTTGTGGACAGCCTTCACAGAAGAGTTAAAGCTGTGAGCCAACTCAATAAGGGTTAGCCAACTCAATATTGAACCCTATGAACTAAGACTAGGATACCATTAAACTGTATGTGTGTGTAAAGGCAGGCATCCCAATACTTGGTAATATAGTTTATTTTATTTATTTTACATGTATAACATGGCATTAAAGGGGTTGTAAACATACATACAAGCATTCTTTGCATTAAGGTGAAAAAACATCTGAGGATTAGCGACCCCCCCGAGCCCCTGTTTACTTACCTGACCCCTCGAAAGTCCCGCACTGTGAACGCCCTGGCTTCTCGGCTGGGCTTCTCGGCTCATTCATTGGTTGATTGAAAGCAGCGCAGCCATTGGCTCGCGCAGCTGTCAATCACATCCAATAACGCGGCGTGCCGGGGCCGAGTGATACAGTGAGCGGCTATAGCCGCTGGCTTATCACGGGAGTGCGCCCGCAAGAACTCACCACCATGCGAGCTCGCTCGCATGAAGGTGGTGAATTGTTGCAGGGAGGAGCTGAGACAGCCGCCGAGGGACCCCAGAAGACCAGGTTCGGGGCCACTCTGTGCAAAACGAGCTGCACAGTGGAGGTAAATATAACATGTTTATTATTTAAAAAAAAAAATAAAAAAAAAATGCCTTTAGTGTACCTTTAAGTTGTCTTCACTGGGACATTTTTGTACCTTTGATAATGGTATAAACAAAACATACATTTCCATACTGTAACTAACAATATTTGGAATGAATTCAATTTTATGGCATTATCTATGGGGAATCCCTGTAAGGTATAAGTAATTCATAAAATATAAGTACTGGAGGCCTTTTGGTATTCTTCAAAAACAACAAGAAATCTAATGCTATTCATGAAAAAATTATTAGTGCTTTATGAAAACTCAGAAAAAAAAAAAAAACTATTGCAGCAAATTATGCAAACTGGTTAAAATTTGATGAAGTAGGGTGGATCCTTAGGTGTAAGCAGTGGTTATGGTTACACTCACTGTTGTTAAGATGGTGCCATTGCACCTGCAGAAACACAAAAGTTTCACACTAAATCATTTCAAAATATTGTAAGTCCCTGATCCCACTCATGTGGGCATACATTTGCTAGGGTTATGATTACTGCAGGTTATCTTTTCAGCTTCCAGTGACCTTTAAAGTGACCTTGTAAAATATTGATATTTGTATGCAGTACGTGTCAACTTCACTTGGTTTTCTTATAGTCTTCCATAAAATTGATAAATACTATTATGATGGTTTTAGAGAGGAAGGGTGTGGATCTGTGCACATTGAGGTTGATAATAGCTGAAAAGTAGAACAAATACTGTATGTGAGGTATATACCTGAAATTTTTAGATTATGACGTTTAACTTAATAGCCATTACATTTCTAGAATTCTATTGTAATCCAATGAACATACACTATTTAGGATCAATGGTAAAGCAAATGATTGATATTATTCAAAGACTAAAATATATTTTAAAAATGTACAGTATTAACAGTACATTTAACTAATGAAAAGCTCATACAAGTCACAGATAGTGTTGAGCGAACCCGAACTGTAAAGTTCGGGTCCGTACCGAACTTTAGCTTTTTTCCGAACCCGAACCCGGACTTTGCGCAAAAGTCCGGGTTCGGGTTCGGGTTCGGCAATCTAATTACGCATTTAGAAATGCTTCAGGGGCCAGCCAATCACCTTTTGATTAGCTGGTGTGCCCTTAGAAGCCATCATAGCCATGCCTACTAATGGCATGGCTGTGATTGGTCAGTGCAACATGTGACCCAGCTTCTATATAAGCTAGAGGCACACAGCACACACGTCACTCTGCTTCGGAATCGATAGGGAGAGGATCTTGTCTGCTGCTGCTGCTTTTAGGGAGAGATAGAAAAATACATGAGTTAGTCCTGATTCTGGAATCTGAGGGAAAAGATAGAGACAGTGTAGTGTAGGGCCAGGTTCCTGTTTTTTGCTTTTAGGGAGAGAGATATATTATATAGGAATAGGAGTCCAGATTCAGAGATATAACTCAGCGATCTGCATAGGTTTACCTGTTTGTGTTGCAGTGCAGTCTTTTTACACTGCTATGAGCCCAGTGTCAGAGAAAATCTACCTTTTATCTGCAAGCTCAGTGCACCAGCACTGCATATATTACGTTGAGAGATACACCGTTTCCATACTGTGGGTGTATTCTGCTCTTGGAAAAAGATCCATTTAGGACAAAAAAAAAAGGCACTTTATTGTGCTCTTTTCCAAAAGACCCATTGGGCAAAAAAAAAAAAAAATTCCATTTTATTTTGCTCGTGCAAAAAAAGACCCTTTTAGGGCAAAAAAAAAAAGAAAAAAAATTTGCACTTTAATGTACGCTTGCAAAAAGAGCTATTTAGGGCCACAAAAAATATTTTGCAGTGTGTTATACATATGTGGAGGTGTGTGAAATAAACAATTTATATATATTTTTCTTGTACCGTGCTATACTAAAAAAAATATTTTTTTTGAATAGCATTTTCTGCAGTTCTGTAGCTGTGCGATTCAGCGGTTACGTACTGTGGGTGTGTTGTGGTCTTCCAAAAAACGCCATTTAGGGCCACAAAAAATATTTTGCAGTGTGAAATACATATCTGGAGGCGTGTGAAATAAACCATTTCTATATATTTGTCTTCTACTGTGCTATGCTAAAAAAACAACATTCGACACATCACCGGCCTTACCCAGCCATTGTTGTATTTTTGAACCAGTGTTGGCTACCTCGTCCTCCTCCACCGCCGCTTCCACCTACACAGCCACATCCACCGCCACTTCAACCTCCTACTCCATATGGACCTCGTCCTCCTAGGTTAAGATTATCATTTTTATTTTATTTTTTTGTTTTTTGTAGCCCACAGATCCTTTCCCCCTTACCTGCCTTTATGTTGTTGGCTCCTCGCAGGAGTGAGAAAGGCACACTGCACTACCAGCCCGTACCCTCCTATATAAAGAGGTTGAGCGGTGTACTTGACGGGCCGTGTCCACAGCCGGAGTCAAAACTCCTCCAGAGGATGATTCTCATCTCTACTGTAGGTAGAGGCAAGTCCTTTAATTCCCAGTAAAGCCAATGTCCACACCAGCTGAAACTACAACTCTTATTCTCTCATGGCAAAATAAACTCTACACGGATAGAAAAGGTTAGAGCAAAGAAACAGGACAGCTTAAGGTGTGGAGGAGGTCCAGGCACAAACGTAGCACATTCACTTCACTGCTTAGGTTTCTCAAACAGTTTTAGGTGCACGGTCTCTGCCACAGACCTTGAGGTTGGTCTCTGCCACAGACCGGGTGTACAAGGCCCCTGCCACGGACCTGGAGAACTTTGGTCTCTGCCACAGACCAGGGTGTATAAGGCCCCTGCCACGGGCCGGGTGAATAAGGCCTCTGATACACTCAAGATGACCTTGAGCTTCTCCTTCTACGTACCTAGCCCATATCAAGGGGAAGACATCTCTCCAGGGAGTCAACAGACCCTTCCTTCACCGTGACTCCCGCATCGGTCCATCAGAATGATCCTCCCTTCCCTGCAACAGGGTCCCCTACACGAGGCGGCACCCTAAGACTCCTCGACACTTAGCGGACTCCAGACGAAGGCTCTGGACTCCAGGCTTTACTCCTGCCCCTAGGCCTCCATACCCAGGGCAGCAGGAACTCCAGGATAGTACCTCACCCCGGGCTAAAGGTGCCAGAGATGGAACAGGAACACATGCACCCAGACCGAAGGCACCTGGGCGCGGACCCCACTGGACATCAGCCCCCAGGTCAAAGGTCTGCCCCTTTTATATGCTCTCCCGGCATGCACAGCAGGTTCACCGCCCCGCTGTACTACTGCCAATAGGGGACACAAAAGGCACAGCACTGTATCGTGGTTCAACCCTAGCCTACCATGGCAGCGCCACCTGTAGACCGCAGGGAACTGCACACCAATACTGTCCCCCGAGGACAAAATGGTCCATGAATCCTACAGAATTAGGGTGTTTGAGCTTATTTACCACTCAAACACTTCCCTTAAATTTAGCACCCCACTACATTTTTATTTCAAAGTATTTTATTTTCCCACTAGCTTATCCATTAAATTGAATAATTTATTCCAGAAAGGGCGTATTCTGGGGCATTCCCACCATATGTGTGGCATCGTGCCGTTGAGTTTCTGAGGTTCTTAATAACTTCCCGTACCTCTTCTGCTGAAAAGGGGGCCTCCAGCATATTTTTTTATGTTATTTTAAGTTATTTCCCTATCCACATTTCTTTGCAGAGCACTTGCCATGCTCTTAACAACATTTTGCTGCCATTTTCAGCCCTCTAGCCCTTTCCATTACCTTTTTAGAGCCTTTTTAGTCCTCAGAAGTCCGGGTCCCCATTGACTTCAATGGGGTTCGGGTTCGGGTTAAAGTTCGGTCCCGAACCCAAACTTTTTTCCGAAATTCGGCCAAACCCGTCGAACCCGAACATCCAGGTGTCCTCTCAACTCTAGTCACAGAGCAGAAATGCAAAATAGACTAAAGGAGCCATATGTTTTTTCAATGTAGCAGACATGTCATTCATAGCACTGTTCTACAAAGAATAGACATTTTTCTATAACCGTGGCGTTTAGTAAAATTATTTAATTGTTGGTTTTCTGAAAGCAGTAGTACTAACCATGTGTTCTAAGTCTTGCTGCAATTATGCAAACTGTATATATATATATATATATATATATATATATATATATATAATGTATATCGTGTGGGAGATTAGCTTGTGGGGATCACCTTTTCTCAGAATGAAGGTCAGCGTACAGGCAGTTTCTTTAACCACTTCGCGCCCGGGCAATGCTCAAAAGACGTCTGCATTGCGGCGCCGAAGTGCTGACTGGACGTCCATGGACGTCCTCCTCTTTCCCCCCCCCCGTGTGCCCCCGCGAGCGCGCATCGGGGAAAATCTGTGTTGGCCGTGTCCCTTGGACACAGCCAATCACAGATCATGCTGAATGGCCAATCACAGAGGCCATTCAGCACTCGATCTCACTATCCAATGAGAGATGATCTCAAATGTAAACATATGAGATCATCTCTCATTGCCGGCTTTCTCTCCTCACACAGAGACAGCGTGTGAGGAGAGAGAGAGATCTGTGCTGCAGCTTGTCATAGTGAGTGATAAAATACACACACACAAGTAAAAAACAGTGCCCACAGTCCCTGCCAGTGCCATCTGCTGCCAGTGCCACCTGCCAGGGCCATCTTCCACCTGCCAGGGCCATCTGCCAGTGCCATCTGCCAGTGCCATCTGCCAGTGCCACCTGCCAGTGCCATCTGCTGCCAGTGCCACCTGCCAGTGCCATCTGCCACCGCCATCTGCCACCACCATCTGCCACCAGTCCCATCTGCCACCAGTCCCATCTGCCACCAGTGCCACCAGTCAGTGCCATCTGTGCCACCTGCCAGTGCCACCTGCCAGTGCCATCTGTGCCACCTGCCAGTGCATCTGTGCCACCTGCCAGTGCCATCTGTGCCACCAGTCCCATCTGCCACCAGTGCCACCAGTCAGTGCCATCTGTGCCACCTGCCAGTGCCACCTGCCAGTGCCATCTGTGCCACCTGCCAGTGCCATCTGTGCCACCTGCCAGTGCCATCTGTGCCACCAGTACCATCTGCCACCAGTCCCATCTGCCACCAGTCCCAACTGCCAGTGCCACCTGCCAGTGCCATTTGCCATCAGTGCCACCTGTCAGTGCCATCTCATCAAATGGCTAAAAGAGTATTCTCAGCCGAGGTGGCGTATGAAATTCTTGCGGCCGACGGGAGCAACGGGGAGCGCTCCGATTCGGATTCCTCCGCATATTCAGATGAGTCTGACGTGGACTACGAGCCTGTCATAAGCAGTGGATCAGTGATGGAGGAGACGGAGACATCGGAGGAGGAGGAGGAAGAAGAAGAAGAGGAGGAGGGCCCGCCCGCCAGACGAAGGCGTTCTGCTGAGGAGGCAGTGCCATCCACCAGCACCGCAGTGCCATCCACCAGCACCGCAGTACCTCGAGAAGCAAGGCCACATACCAGTGGGGTGTCACCTCAGCCCCAAAGGGTTAGGTCCCATGCCAGCCTTCCTTATTCCCTTCAGTACCCCTTGTGGCTTCCTCCAAATTCAGGAGAAGCCAACATTCCCCCTTTCACTGCCCAGCCAGGAGTCCAGGTGGATACAGAAAACTTTTCCCAAATAGATTTTTTGAATTTAATTTTTACTAACGACATGCTGGCAACAATTGTGGCCCAGTGCAACTTATATGCCCAACAGTTTATAACCAGCAACCCAACGTCCTCTTATGCCCGTCCCTACGTGTGGAAAGCCCTTACAGTGGAGGAGTTTAGGATTTTTTTTTGGGCCTCACATTCTGCATAGGACTAAATGGAAAAAATCAATTACGTTCATATTGGTCATCCCGCCCCATATATCACATGCCCATCTTTTCCTCAGTAATGCCCAGGTCCAGATATCTAATAATTATGAGATTCCTACACTTCAATGATAATACCCAGTGCCCTCTCTGAAATGACCCAAATTTTGATAAACTTTATAAAATTCGGCCGCTACTAAATTATTTTTCTGAAACCTTCCCCCAGTTGTTTACCCCAGACCAACACATATGCATAGATGAGTCCCTTATCAAATTTTCTGGCAGGCTGGGCATAAAACAATTTATACCCAGCAAAAGGGCCCGCTATGGGGTGAAGCTGTATAAATTGTGCGACAGAGAAACTGGGTATGTGTATGGCTTCATCATATATGAAGGGAAGGACACCGAACTGAACCCCCCTAATTGCCCAATCTACATTGGAACCAGTGGGAAAGTAGTTTGGGAACTCATAAACCCACTCCTAGAGAAAGGATACCACTTGTATGTGGACAATTTTTATACCAGTTTGCCCCTGTTCCGAAATTTGCACAGAATGAAGACTCCAGCATGCGGCACCGTATGGACGAACCGGAAGGGCTTTCCTCAAAGCCTGGTCACCAAAAAATTGATAAGAGGGGAGATGGCGAGTTTGCGTAATGAGGAGATTTTGGCTGTGAAGTGGAGGGACAGAAGAGACGTGTACTTGCTTTCTTCCATCCACAACAATGAATTTGTTGAAGTCACCAGGAGGAATGGCCGGATCCAAAAACCCAAATGCATCTACGATTACAATAAGTTCATGGGGGGTGTCGACTTCAACGACCAGATGCTCGAACCCTACCTTTCCACAAGAAGATCATACCAGTGGTATAAGAAAGTTTCAATTTATTTGTTCAATTTGGCCATGTACAACTCATATGTAATATATCGAAAATCCACTAGAAGACCCAAATCCTTCCTTTTCTTCCAGGAGGAAATCACCACTGCCCTTTTATACCCGAACAGCCCACCAGTAAACATTAGATCCGATGTCGTTAGCCGACTCTCCGAGCGCCACTTCCCAGATAAAATCCCTCCCAGACCAACAGGCCAAAAACACCAGAAAAAATGCCGGGTGTGCTCCAAAAGAGGAGAGAGAAGAGACACCATTTATCATTGTGCCCAATGTCCTTCAGAACCAGGCCTCTGCATAGGCAACTGCTTCCGCCATTACCATACCAAAATAAATTATTAGTTCACTTCCTGCCATTTATGTTCACACCCCTTATGCCTCTGCTTTCTCTGTAACTGACCCTGGACTGTTATTTGACCACGCTTCTGCCTAACGATTCTGTTTATACCTCTGCCTGATCTGGAACTGACCCTGGACTGTTATTTGACCACGCTTCTGCCTAACGATTCTGTTTATACCTCTGCCTGATCTGGAACTGACCCTGGACTGTTATTTGACCACGCTTCTGCCTACCGATTCTGTACATACCTCTGCCTGATCTGGAACTGACCCTGGACTGTTTGACCATGCTTTTTGCCTGCCTCTTGGACTGATCTTGTACCCTGCCAGTGGACTAGTGGGATTCATAACACAGGGGTCTCACATATGTGAGGGGCTCCAGAATTGTTTTTCTGGATGAAGAAAACAATTGTTTTTGTTTTTCTCATTTCCAGATTAGGGTCTGGAGACTCGGAGGCTTCAAAGAGATTTGGGTGGGAGAAGCCTCTACCCCTGTCCCCATTCAGTCCTGAACGAGGCCCTACTTCTGCCAACTGCCTGTAGGACCTATGCCATCATGCCTCTGCCTGTCGGATGAACTGACCACACCGCTTTTGCTGACCAAGTCCCTGCCTCCTGTGGAAAACTGCGCTACTAAAACCACAGGTAATCTTTTGTTTACCATTTGCTCAGCAGAATGTATTTTGGGGTGTAATTCTTGGTATGTTCATGCTATGTGTCCCTAGAACACCTGATGGTGTACCTTGCATGTTGGGCCTCTGTATGTGGCCAGATTGTATAAAAGTCTCACACATTTGGTATCGCCATACTCAGGAGGAGTAGCAGAATGTATTTTGGGGTGTCATTTTTGCTATGTACATGCTATGTGTTGGCAATATCTTATAAATGGACAACTTTGCGTAAAAAAATTGCGTTTTAATTTTTTTCCCCGCAATTTCCAAAAACGTCAGGAAAAAAATGAACCGTTCAAAAGACTCATTATGCCTCATAGATTATACGTTGGGGTGTTAGCTTTCCAAAATGGGGTCACTTTGTGGGCATTTCCATTGTCCTGGTGCTCCAGGGCCTTCAAAATTGTAATAGGTGGTTGAGAAATGAGATGTGTAATTTATGCTCCTAGAATGCCTGAAGGTGCCATTTCAATATTGGGCCTCTGTATGTGGGCAGGCTGTATAAAAGTCTCACACATTTGGTATCGCCATACTCAGGAGGAGTAGCAGAATGTATTTTGAGGTGTCATTTTTGCTATGTACATGCTATGTGTTGGCAATATCTTATAAATGGACAACTTTGCGTAAAAAATTTGCGTTTTCATTTTTTTCCCGCAATTTCCAAAAACTTCAGGAAAAAAATGAACCGTTCAAAATACTTATTATGCCTCATAGATTATACGTTGGGGTGTTAGCTTTCCAAAATAGGGTCACTTTGTGGGCGTTTCCATTGTCCTGGTGCTCCAGGGCCTTCAAAAGTGTAATAGGTGGTTGAGAAATGAGATGTGTAATTTATGCTCCTAGAATGCCTGAAGGTGCCATTTCAATATTGGGCCTCTCTATGTGGGCAGGCTGTATAAAAGTCTCACACATTTGGTATCGCCATACTCAGGAGGAGTAGCAGAATGTATTTTGGGGTATCATTTTTGCTATGTACATGCTATGTGTTGGCAATATCTTATAAATGGACAACTTTGCGTAAAAAAATTGCCTTTTCATTTTTTTCCCGCATTTTCCAAAAACTTCAGGAAAAAAATGAACCGTTCAAAAGACTCATTATGCCTCATAGATTATACGTTGGGGTGTTAGCTTTCCAAAATGGGGTCACTTTGTGGGCGTTTCCATTGTCCTGGTGCTTCAGGGCCTTCAAAAGTGTAATAGGTGGTTGAGAAATGAGATGTGTAATTTATGCTCCTAGAATGCCTGAAGGTGCCATTTCAATATTGGGCCTCTGTATGTGGGCAGGCTGTATAAAAGTCTCACACATTTGGTATTGCCATACTCAAGAGGAGTAGCAGAATGTATTTTGGGGCGTCATTTGTGGTATACACATGCCATGTGAGAGAAATAACCTATTATAATGACAATTTTGTGGAAAAAATAAAAAAATAAAAAAAAATCTTCATTTTGCAAAGAATTGTGGGAAAAAAATACAATGTATCAAAATCCTCACGATACATCTTACTAAATACCTTGGAATGTCTAATTTTAAAAAAAGGGGTCATTTGGGGGGTATTTGTGTTGTGCTGGCTTGTTCGGGTCGTAAGAAATGAGATAGGCCACCAGTACATTAGGTGTGATCAATTGTTTATGATCCGCACCACAGCTTGTAGACTCTATAACTTTCACAAAGACCAAATAATATCCACTAATTTGGGTTATTTTTACCAAAGATATGTACCAGTATAAATTGTGGCCAAATTTTATATTTTTTTCCGTATTTTTTCATTTATAGCGCAAAAAATAAAAAAACCCAGAGGTGATCAAATACCACCAAAAGAAAGCTCTATTTGTATGAAAAAAAGGACAAAAAAATCATTAGGTTACAGTATTACATGACTGAGTAATTGTCATTCAAAGTGTGAGAGCACTGAAAGCTGAAAATTGGTCCGGACACGAAGGGGATTTAGTGCCCAGTTGTCAAGTGGTTAAAACCTGGCGTATTGCCAGCTTTATTTATAAGTGGTTTGCAATAGTCTTACAAAATAAACAAAACAGTAAAACAAATCCTTGCCGTCCGGCGCTAAACTATACAGTAACCGCTCTCTATACGGTGAGGGGCTGGTCCCCGTCACCCACAAAACACAAGGTGAAGTAAAGCAAACCTTTTTTCTTTCAGCCCAAATACACAGCGCTCCTCTTACTCAGATTCCCTTCTGAGTCTCAGGCCAGAGCATTGCTGTGCTCTCTTCCTGGATCTTTAAAGCCCAGCTGCCTATGGATTCCAGTGAACCTGAATATCTGGACCGGAACCCAGCCAACTACAGAGGCTGGAAAAACCTGGGCCGGATTCTGGTTCAGTCTCTTACAATGGACCGAATGCAAGGTGAAATATAGCGACTGTCATATACCTCACTTCGCATACCGTCACAATATATATATATATATATATTATAATGTATATATACACTCTCTGTGTGCATGTAAATACTTCAAGTTTGAATATTGTGAATATTGTGATTTTTTTACAATTGTACACAAAATGTTTTATTAATTTCCCACCTTGGTGTGGTTAAAGAAAAGCTAAAAACAGGATTAAAAAAAAACACTTGCATAAAGTCAGGGTATTTTCCCTTGCCACTTCCTCTATTTGAAAGTTAACTGTAGTTTTGACCCCAGTAAATATCTCTTTTCAGCTTGGTTCTTGTTCCTAATTACATAAGTTTATTATTGTGGTATGAAGTGGTTCATTAAGGAACTGCACAGTCTTAGCTAAACTTAGCTTAACTACAAAGATGCAGCATCATTTATCAGACAAGCTTCTTTCCTTGTGGAGATATATTAACCACTTCAGTACCCAGCACCATTAAAAAAAAAAGTTCTGGGGACTTCTGTGTTTATATTGGGAGTGTAATGACATGACAAGTGATGTCACAGTGCTTCTTTTGAGCACACAGGCCTGGACAGAACTGTTACAGTTCTCCAGTGTCTTCCTGAAACAATAGATGCATGCTTTAGTGATCTATTGCAGTCTGATTGCAACCACCAATAGATCAGTATTATAAGTAATCTGTTGCTGCACAGCTCCAAGGAGGGTCAAAATACGGTCTTCACTGGGTTAATATTTTAATCAGAAGACATTTTTGATTATATTTTAACCACTTGCCGAACCCTTCACGCAGATATACGTCGGCAGAATGGCTCGTACAGGCACAATCACGTACCTGTACGTGGCCCTTTAACTGCCGACGTCGGGGTCGCACGCGCGCCGCCGGCGGCGCACTCGCGACCCCCCTGCCTTCCCCGTGAGTGGGAACGCGGGTCCCGTGGACTCGATCTCCGCGGGGATCCCCGCGATCGTCTCACGGAGGCTCGGAGCGGGGAGATGTGTGTGTAAACACATCATCTCCCCGCTCCTCTACTGACAATGTCAGCGATCTCCGTTCTGTGTAATCAGAGCGGAGATTGGTGACGTGTCAGTCATAGCCATGCCCCCCCTCAGTTGGTAACATGCCCCTAAGCACACTTAACCCCTCCAGCGCCCCTAGTGGTTAACCCCTTCACTGCCAGTGTCATTTTCATAGTAACCAGTGCATTTTTATTGCACTGATCGCTGTGAAAATGACAATGGTCCCAAAAATGTGTCAAAAGTGTCCGATGTGTCTGCCATAATGTCGCAGTCATGAAAAAAATCGCTGATCGCAGCCATAACTAGTAAAAAAATAATTTATAAAAATGCCTTAAAACTATCCCCTATTTTTTAAACGCTATAATTTTTGCGCAAACCAATCAATAAACGCAGATTGCGATTTTTTTACCAAAAATATGTAGAAGAATATGTATCGGCCGAAACTGAGGAAAAAAACGTTTTTTTATATATTTTTTGGGGATATTTATTATAGCAAAAAGTAAAAAATATGTAATTTTTTTCAAAATTTTCGCTCTATTTTTGTTTATAGCGCAAAAAATTAAAACCGCAGAGGTGATCAAATACCACCAAAAGTAATCTCTATTTGTGGGAAAAAAAGGACGCCAATTTTGTTTGGGAGCCACATCGCACGGCCGCGCAATTGTCAGTTAAAGCGACGCAGTGCCAAATCGCAAAAAGGGGCCTGGTCATAATGGCCCGTATTGGTCCGGGGCTTAAGTGGTTAAGGTAAATACAGTGTATGGGGGTGCACAAATAAAATAAACTTATTTAACCACTTCAACCCGGGAAGGATTTACCCCCTTAATGACCAGGCAATTTTTTGCGATACAGCACTATGACGCTTTAACTGACAATTGCCCGGTTGTGCGATGCTGTACCCAAACAAAATTGATGTACTTTTTTTCCCACAAATAGAGCTTTGTTTTGGTGGTATTTGTTCCCCTCTGCGGTTTTTATATTTTTTTGCACTATAAACCAAAAAAGACAGAAAAAATATATATTTTTTAATTTTTGCTATATTATATATCCCCAAAAAATGTTTTAAAAGCAAATTTCTTCATCAATTTCTGGTAAAGATTTTGGTGATGGCGCCACAACACTGTAGCCTGTAGACACTGGGGCAGAAATATTGGGTCTTTGGTTTTGATGGCACCACAACACTGTAACCCCTCACAGTTACTCTTGTTGGGCGCAGGAACGGGACCTGCTGTTATATATTATATCAACATTTTTAATTACATGCCCCTGTTAAAAAGGGGCAGAAAATTAGGGCCTTGGGTGGTGGTGCCACAACACTGTAACCCCTCACAGTTACTCTTGTTGGGCGCAGGAACGGGCCCTGCTGTTAAATATTATATAAAAAATTGTAATTACATGCCCCTGGGTGGTGGTGGTGCCCTAAACCAAAAATATTGTTGGAAGATGGCATCATCATGATTGAGGAGGAATAGGATATGCAGCATAGGCAGTCTTCAAGGGATCCCAGATCCATAGAAAATTCAATCAGTTACATCAGCATCAGGTGCTTGATAAATGATAATCCAGGACTGAATAATTTGTATAAATGTGAGCCTATCAACAGAGTCTGTAGCCAGGTGCACTCTTTGATCCGTTACAAACCGTAACAAAGTGTTACTAGACCTACTGATTACCAACAATACAGACCTGATTATGGACATGAAAATAAGGGGCAATTTAGGAAACAGCTGATGAGGAGGGATAGGTTTTCTTTAAGAGCATATTAAATAAGGGCATTAGCAGTTGGGAAATAAATTTAAAAGAGCAAACAAAAGTCCTGGAGGGCTTAACTCCAACATAAAAATGCATATAAAAGCAAAGAAAAAGGCCTTCAATAAATACAAGGCTGAGGGATCATCAACAGCATTCAGACTTTACAAAGAATGCAACAAGAAATGTAAGGGTGTAATTGGGATGACTAAGATAGAACACAAAAGACACATAGTGGAGGAGAGCAAAAAATCCCAAGAAATTCTTTAAGTATATAAACAGTAAAAAAGGGAGGACAGACCATATTGGCCCTATAAAGAATGAGGAAGGAAATCTGGTTACAAGGGATGGGGAGATGGCGAAGGTATTGAATGTACTCTTCTCCTCAGTCTTCACGAGGGAATCAGGGGGCTTCGGTAGCCAAAACTGCAATGCTTATCCTCATGACACATCACAGGAAGCACCCTCATGGCTAACAGAGGAAAGAATTAGAAATAGACTTGGAAAACTTAACATTAATAAGTCACCGGGATCAGAAGGCCTGCACCCAACGGTCCTTGGGGAACTCAGTCAAGTAATTGCCTGACCATTGTTCCTAATTTTTACTGACAGTCTACTGACTGGAATGGTACCAGCTGATTGTAGAAAAGCCAATGTAGCACCAATATTTAAAAAAGGGCCAAAATACATCCCTGGGAATTACAGGCCAGTAAACCTAACATCAATAGTATGCAAGCACTTGGAGGGGATGATAAGGGACTATATACAAGACTTTAGTAATGAAAACGGTACAATTAGCAGTAATCAGCATGGATCCATGAAGAATTGTTGAGCTGTCATCTAGATAAAGGAAGGCCCGTAGACATGGTGTATCTGGATTTTGCAAAAGCATTTGACACAGTTCCCCATAAATGTTTACAGTACAAAGTAAGGTCCGTTGGGTGAGTACATGGATTGAATAGGGTGAGTACATGAATTGAAAACTGGCTACAAGGGTGAGTTCAGAGGGTAGTGATAAATGGGGAGTGCTCGGAATGGTCCGGGGTGGAAAGTTGGGTCCCCCAGAGTTCTGTGCTGGGACCAATCCTATTTAATTTAATCCCATTAAAGTTTTTCATAAACGACCTGGAGGATGGGGTAAACAGTTCAATCTCAGTATTCTCAGACGATACTAAGCTAAACAGGGCATACTGCCCGTTGGAGTTGTGCTTCCTCCTCCTCACTTTCCTCCTCTCTTCTCTCAGGCACCCAAGTACAGTCAGTGACCTCATCATCCCCTCCCTCCTCATCACTGGAGCAAACTTGGAATTATGCTGCAGCTGGGGGAACATGACTGCCAGTTTCTTTTCCTTCTGTGGCACCCCCTCTCTCTAGGCTCACATTACTCCCTTCCTCAACCTTTGAACCAACATCGGAGCCTACAAATCATTGCACATCCTCCAGCAGCATGTAACCGACACTGTGGTCAAACAATTATGGAGACTCCTCTGTGCATGATGGTGGGGCTACAGAAGGAGTGACTGTGGACAAGGAGCCAATGGAATAGGCTGCTTTGGCAGCTGCATTTGAAGGCAAACTACTCTGAGCCTGGGTGACAGAGGATGAGGAGGATGAGGACGGCTTCATTATCCATTCCACCAACTCTTCTGCATGTTGTGGCTCAATAGCACGGCCAGCAGCAGAAAAAAAGGACAAATGTGCCCCACGGCCACCTGCAGTGGATGCACCATGTCCATGACCACCACTGTTGACTGTAGACACAGAGGCTGCTTGCCCTCTTTTAGTGGCCTGTGAGCATCTGCCTCTCCTTGGTGGCCTTCCGGACATGATGTGTTTTTTTTTTAAACACCGCACTACACTGTATTATATACTGTGAACACCGCCTAAAGTGTGCTAAAAACAGAACACCTCCGAATTCACTGTGTATATATGCTACACTGAATGCAGAGTATATATATATATATATATATATATATATAAAAGTTCAGTGGGTGAGGTGCACTGAACGGTCTCCACGAGTGTTGTGCCAGCAATCTAGTCCTTCCCAGGGACCATAATATAGAAAAAAGAAAGAGGGTTGCTGCACAAAAAGTAGAATTTATTAAAAAAAAATTACACCAGGTACCAGGTATATTAGGTGACATTTCGGGCTGACAATGATAACGCCCTTCTTCACAACCACATACCTACCTATCTGTATTTATTGGCGTATAACACTCACTTTTTTACCCTGAAAATAGAGGGTAAACTGTGCCTGCGTGTTATACGGAGGGGGCCGTGGAAAGTTTTTTTCCTGAAACTTCCCTCTTAAGCCCTGTACACACGATCGGATTTCCTATGGTTTTTTAACCAATGGATTTTCCATCGGAAAACCAATGAAGCTGACTTTCATCAGTCTTGCCTACTAACCATCAGTCAAAAAACCGACAGTTCCAAACGCGGTGACGTAAAACACTCCGATGAGCCGAGAAAAATGAAGTTCAGACGATAGTAATTTGCTATCGGTTTTTTAACCATCGGATAAATTTAAAACATGTTCTATTTTTAAACACTGATGGAAAAAAGACCGATGGGGCCCATACACGATCGGTTTGTCCGATGAAAAAAGTCCATCGGACTGCTTTCATCTGTAAAACCTATCGTGTGTACACGGCTTTAAAGTTAGGGTGCATGTTATCTGCCTGTGCGTGTTATCCGCCGATAAATACGGTATATATATATATATATATATATATATGTATATATATATATATTTATATATTCTAGACTATTCTAGACTATATATATATATTATATATATATATATATATATATATAGTCTAGACTGTATATATATATTATTACACCGCCTGAAGTGTATTAGAAACTGTACACACTGTATTATATACTGTGTACACCGCCTGCACTGTATTAGAAACTATACAATGGCTGCTTACGTTTGACTCGAACATCAAGCTCATCCCTATTAGTTAGATTGTTTTGCTAAATACTCTGCAATAATGCTGTAGACAAAATGATAAAAATATATTTGTTAAATGCAGTTTTAGCTTGTTTCATGCTTAGCATTGTATCTCATACCTGATACAATAATATTTTTTACTAAAATATGCTCAACAATTTTCATTACAATGAAACCAAATATGTGTAAGTTTATGATACAAATGGTCAAAAATAAGTGCACATTTTTAGATTTCAAAGGGTTAAGATTTATCTCATACCATGATCTCTGGTAAAGGTTGAAAATGGAGATCTGCTATCAATAAAGGTAGACTCCCAGGATATCCAGCAAGTGGTATTGTAAAGCTTATGTTTCTGATAGCTATTTATTTTGACTGTGTGTCCCCCCACCCCCTTCCTATAGTTAGTTTTAGACTTCCTTTTTTCGGCCCAAAAAATATACTATATAATATTACTGTTTGTATTGGTGTTGGAGATTTTCCCTTACTTATTGTCTAGTAAAACTGTTGTCACTGGGGCAAGAATCAAGGGAATTCTCTCTAATGGTGCCCTGTAAAACAAAACCATGTTCTACTTCGTCCACACTATTCAAAAATAAATAAAAAATTTGACTGTACATGCATGTTCTAAAAATAAATAAATGTTTAAACACTTTACAACAAGCCTTTGTATTATCAAATTTCACAAAGGCAAAGAAATCACAATTCATTTTCTGTTGAGAGAGGAATATTGGCAGTCTGACAGCCTTCTAATATAAACTATGGGGTCAATTCACTAATGTTTACCGCATGCGATAACATGGTCACATAGCTCATTTGAATAACTTATCGCAGGCAGCAAAAAAAAAATAAATAAGATTATGTGGTATTTACCGCAAAATGGAAAAGTGACGGTAAATATCCTTAACAATGAATGACTCATCAGCTGTCAGCAGGCTATGAATAAACACTAAAAAAGTGTGAAACACGTCAGCTTTGACCAGGACTTTGTGACTTGCTGTGTGTTATTTGGATTTTGAACAATTTTTACATAATAAAGGCTTTTATTGGAGTGCTGCTGTCCAGAAGACTTGATCTTTTATTTTGCATGAAATTGCATTGCCGGCACCCTTGGCTGTTGGGAGGAGATCATCACTTGGAGAACATCCACACCTGAGCGTTTTTTGTTGTTTTCCTCCTGTCAGCAGGTTCCTCGTTGACAGATGAATGTAAAAAAAATAATGCCGACAATTAAAAACGTATGAAAAAAAAAACAGCGTGAGGTCCCTCCCCAATGCATACCTGGCCTTTTGGGTCTGGTATGGACTTTAAGGGGAACCCCACGCCATTTAAAAATAAAAACTGGCGGTCCCAGCATGCTGGGGCAGTGACGTCACACGGGGGTGGGGCCACACATTGACATCACTGGGTGACTCCTCTCCTTAGCTATTTAAGAACTGTCAGATGGCAGAGCAGGCAGACAGCGGTAGCCTTCGTCGGGGCCGGAAGTTTTTGTTTTCCAGGTTTGGCAGTGTGATGGGCATCATGATTGACGATGAATCTACATTGGGGGGAATTTTTTTTCCTTTAATGAAGGACTTGCCAAAAACTTATGTTGTGACTTTACTTACTTTTTACACTTTTTTGGTGAATGAGTAGAGGTACAATGTACCCCATACTCATTCATATGGGGAGTGGGATCTGGGGGCCCCTTGTTAAAGGGGGCTTCCAGATTCTGATAAGCCCCCCACCTTCAGACTCCCACAACCACTGGCCAGGGTTGTGGGGAAGAGGCCCTTGTCTCCATTAGCATGGGGACAAGGTGCTTTGCGGAGGGGAAGCAGAGCCACCTGCCCCAAAGCCCCCTCTATGTTGAGGGCATGTGGCCTGGTATGGTTCAGGAGGGGGGCTTGCTTATACCCTCCTTTTCCTGACTTGCCTGGCTGTATGCTCCGATAAGGGCATGTTTTCTTTACTTTACTTTACTTTAGGGAATCCCACTGACAGCTGATGAGTCATCTGTTGTTAGGATGTGGCAGCCGGCTTCCCGACCCGCTCCTTAGCAACCAGCTCAATGCGATAAAGTACGGCATGAAAATATGCGGTAATTACCGCAATATTGAAACATTACCGCAGTAGTTATTTTCTACACAGTTCTTAGTGAATTGAACATTCAAACAATTGTTTCCGCATGCGTTATTTTACGGAATTTTTCTCAGCGTTGTACAATTCTTAGTGAATTGACTCCGTACTGACTAAAACCTGATTTCAGTGTCCTTGTTGTGATATTTTAGGATGGGCTACATCACGGTACATGCAACTATAGAGGTCAAGGATGGCTTGTTTTAAAGCTCTTTATCTTTTAGAGTATGTAATGTTTTAGTGTCTCTACGGTTGCATTTTATGTAGATTAAAAAAAAAAGCTTTCTGTGACCAAACATGCACCACATTTTGCATTTAACCATTACCTGAGCTGCAAAGATTTAAATGGATCCCAGTGCCAAGCTAGGAATTGAAGAAAGGATGTGTATAATAGTGGCTGCCCTTTTCTAACAGTCCATGAACATTCTGATGTGAACCACAGCTTGAAAAAAGTATGATTTAATTTATCTATTTATATTTTACAAAAACATTTTTTTATGCTTTGTCTGTCACAATATTCTTCCTCTCTGGCAGGGAAAAGGGATGGTTCCATGTTGCAGTAAAAGTAGAAAACTAACAAACGACTGTTATTGACATGATTTGCAACTCACGCTTATCATATGATCAGAAACCACACAGATTCTCTCTGCAGGAGCAAGGGCTGCAAGCTGAGTAAGTTAAATTGTGATTGAATACAGACAAACTTTCCCCATATCAAAGTAATCACTATTATTGACTAACTCTAGCTAATTGGCTAATCAAACAATCAGAAACCACACAGAGACTGTTCAGGACTGGAAACTGCTAGGAGCAGCTTAGTGCCATAAATGTTTGCATTTACTGTAGTGCTCAGCTTTAACTAAAAAATATACAGTAAACTAGTGTTTTTCCTTGCCATGCTTGACCATGTGTTCACAATAGGGCAGATGCAAAGGGGTTCCTAGCAAAATAACACATTTGAAACATAGTTTTTATTAAGATAACTATGCTTGAATATATTGAGAATGTGTAGGTCTGCAACAATGAGAAAGTTCTGCAGCAATTAAATAAATGTTTAATTTTACAATTGGGCTTCCTAATTGAATGCAATTTGGGAGTTTTACTGTCACTTTCTGTCCTGTAGATACAGCATGAAATATAAGGAAAGTGAGGGAATTCCTGTCTTGCAGTCCACATGTCCTGCCAAAAATTTGTGTTACCTTCCAAAAGTATCGGGACGGGACTCTTTACCACCCCTGGTGCCTAGCAGTGGGTGCTGGTAAAGAAGAGCTTATGTACCACATACCTGACCCTTAATAGGGGACCACTAGGTAGTTTCCACCTCCTCAGTGAACTGTTTTTAATGGTCTCTCAGATCCCTGACCTGGTCACCACACATTCAAAATGCATTAAAACTAGATAAACACACAACATGTGTTTGAAAATACTTTTAAAAATGTTTAAAAAAAAATAAAAATGTTCCATAAAATAAAGTATTTTAAAACATCTGTTTTATTTTTACCCACACGAACTGATGTGTAGCAAACATCGAAGTGTGTATGTTTGTGTGTGTGGGCTGTCAGATACATGCATATTCACAAGATGCATAAAGACAAAAGTAAAATATGACAAGTGTAGGCATCGCACAGATACACACCAACACATGCATATTAATAGAATAGCTGTGTATACTTACTTTAGGTGTTTTTTTTTGTTGCTTTTAAGCCTATTTTACATTCATCTAGCCACACAACAATCACATACAATACAAACTAGAGAAGGCATAAAAGCAAAATGTTTCATCCTGCTCTTTCAGGCTTGTCAATATTCTTTTATCCTTGAGCGGTTTTATTACATGGTTGCACCTGAAAGCTCCAAAAATCCTAAAGTAGATTTGCAGATGTTGAAATGGAACAGTAGTAGGATTGAAAGCTCACTTTCCACATAATTGCTTTCTATCATGATATATAATTTACCAGGGCTCTAAAGATTTATATACACACACCTGTTTGCAGCTCAGTACATGTGTGCTTTGTCATGTAGTTGCTTAAGTGAAGTTATGACTTTGCAGCTGGGATTTTGACGTTTCATAGCTTTGGTACTTGGCAACAGATGCCTGGAGAATTTGCACAGATGCTTCTCAAAATGTTGGTACAGTGAAGTCAACCAAAGGGTCAGACTGAAATATTATTAAAAACATGAATGATTGCTAAACTAAACCAATTACTTCCACTGCCAGTTGCAATTCAGAGTTTTACACAAGTTCAGTGAAATGTTTTATACTGAAATTAATAATTATTATAATGGTCAGCATAATATTTATATATATATATTATTATTTTTTTAAATGTGCTGTTTACTTTTACAGCATTATCTCACATTTTTAATGTTTTAACTTTTTTGTTTCATTCCCTGTACTGTTGACTGTTGACTATACTGTTGAGTAGGGCTGGGCTTTAGGTTCACGTCAAACATGAGTTCAAACAGAACCCAAGTTGTTTGCAGTTTACCACTATAGCAACCAATTACTAATAATGGACTTCTTGACCTCAGAACTGCGATCAGGACTTCCTACCCTGGTGCCCTCCTAAAGATCGCCCTCCTATTTTGTCTCCAATATTATCTCATTTTATTTCCCTTTGGGAAGGCTTAAAAGGACTCCCCGTCTTAACCTCAGACATGCAACCTTTAGCGCATGTCTTTGGCAACTTCAAATTCTCACCGCAAATTACCATTAAGGCCTTCGGGTGGTGGCTAGACAAGAGGTTTTACCGCATTGGAGACTACCTTACCCCCCTAGACCCGCTCTCGCTCAGTTACTGTAAAAGCAAATTGGAGATGCCTGACTCTGATGCCCCATACACACGATCATTTTTCATGCCGTTAAAAATGCCATTAAAAAAAATGGCCATTAAAAATGATCGTGTGTATGCTCCAGAGCATTTTTAACGACGTCGTTTTTCATGTCGTTTTTTTTAACGACGTGAAAAACGATAGTGTGTATGCTTTAACGACGTGAAAAAAAATGCGCATGCTCAGAATCAAGTATGAGACGGGAGCGCTCGTTCTGGTAAAACTAGCGTTCGTAATGGAGATAGCACATTCGTCATGCTGTAACGGACTGAAAAGCACTAGACTGAAAAGAGCGAATCGTCTCTCAACAAACTTTACTAACATGAAGGGTGGCGCCATTCGAACGGAACTTCCCCTTTATAGTGCCGTCGTACGTGGTGTACGTCACTGCGCTTTTCTTGAACATTTTTTAAAATGATGGTGTGTACGCAAGACAGGCTTGAGAGGAAACAAGAAAAAAAATGACGAGAAAAACGTCAGTTTTAAAAATGACATTAAAAATGATCGTGTGTATGGGGCATGAGAGGTTTAGGTTCATGCAAATATCCCACTTCTTTATCTCTCAATGCAAGAACAAACCAAGGACCCCGATGTTGACAGCATATGAGCAATGGTGTGGCCAAGCCACAGAGCAGAGTGGGGGTATTTCCACAATATACCTGTCACTGGCCTCCAGACAGCTCTAAATTATCATACATGTTGGCATGGGAGGGCGAGATACAAGACATCTGGGATGTGGAGGTTTGTAATAGAAACTTCTTCCGATCCTACAGAGATATATGCACAACACTGCCCTGATTGAAGCAAATCTAAAAGTGTTAACCAGGTGGTACCTAGTTCCGACCAGGTTAGCTAAAATGTTCCCATAAGCCTCTTCCAAATGCTTCAGAGAATGTTCTCTCACAGGTTCCATGATTTATATTTGGTGGGATTGACTGAGAATCAGAGGTTTCTGAAACATAATATTTCACATGATACGTAAAGTTATGGGATGCCAGGTCCCCAAAGTGCCCTCAATACATCACTCAATGCTCAGGTCCCTAAAACCAACTTAGCCACCCAGAATCTAATTTTCTTTATTCTTTTGGGAGCAAAACTGACCATAGCACGAGCCTGGAAACAACCAAATGTCACCGTTGCCTCAGCCAAGCGAAAAATGTCCTGGGTGATGGCGAAAGAGAAAATAGTTAGCTCCCTGATGGACTCAGCTGCTAAGTTTGAGGCAACATTGAAACCTTGGGCATCCTATATAGGCATTTCCTGTTAATATTGCAATTTGCGTTGGGGATGTGGGGGGGGGGGGAATCACGTGGGGCTGGCTTTCATTACCTTCTTTCTTTTCTTTCTTCTCTCAGACTTTTCTTCCTTAAAATTACAGCTTCGCACTACCTCATAGTGCACTTCGTTATTTCTGGTAACGTTGTATTCAAGGATTGATTATTCAGAGGCCTAGGACAGACAGTACCATTGTTTAATATTATCATAAGCACAGATAACCCTATGAATCAGGTGACCATTTTTATCTGATTTGCTCGGAACAACACCTCTGCATTACAGTCTCCAGGTTTAACCGTCGCTCATTAACAGCTGTTATTTGTGCAAGAGAAAGGCCTCTATAATCTGTATCATTATTGTGTCACCCTTGATATTGTTGTTCGTTATCTTATTTGAAATGTATTGTTATTAACATTAAAAATGTATTGAAAGTAGAACTGTGATCAGGTTACCTAAAAGGGACAATCACAGGGTTTTTACAAATTTCCCAGCAGCCTTATTAGTGTGTGTTGGAGAGACTTGGAGTCAAAGGAGTGTTTGCAGTGAGAGATAATTGCTGCCATCCTATAAAGTGCATCTGAACAGTGCCATATTTACACAGTCATATACACAGTCAATGTGTTTTGAAGAGACTGGGAATAGATATTATTATTATTATTATTAGTAGTAGTAGTAGTATACAGGATTTGTATAGTGCTGACAGTTTGCAGCTCTTTACACCATTAGGGCACACAGTACAATTACAATACAATTCGATACAGGAGGAATCGGAGGGCCCTGCTCTATAGAGCTTACAGTCTAGGAGGGGGGGTCAAGTGATACGAAGGATAATAACTGTGGGGAATGAGCTGATGAAGAAAATAAAAGTGCAGTTATTCGGTGGAGGCAGGGTAGGCTTCCCCGAAGAGAAAGGTTTTCAGGGATCGCCTTACAGTAGAAATTTTGATAGGGGGAGATTACACAGTATTTGAAGGGAGAGATAGCTATTGCTATCCTAAAGAGTGCAGCTAAAAGTGCTATTCCCAGCACTGTATTGTGCTACATTACAGTAAATTGCAGTGTGGTTGGCTACCTAGTATGTCACCACCAACCCTTTGATACTTGGTTCTCTGTGGTGTATTGAGTGAATTTAGTTACATTGCTGTGAATTTCAATGTAGTGGGCGACATATATTATTTTCCACTCTCATCTATGCTCACAGTTCATGGACTTAATAGTCCTTTCTATTTCTATTTCTTTTTTAATTGTATTGTTTTTTTCATGTTTTCGTATTTCTTTTGTACTTTCAGTTATGTTAAAAAATAATAATAACAAGTTTTAGGTTTAATGTTTTTGGGTTGGGGGTCTTGTGATTTAAGATTTAGGTTTAGTGTTTAGGTTTTTCTTTTTAGGAACTCCAGTGGCTAAAAGCGGCATGCAAAGGCGGCAATACGGAAGTTTTAAATATGGGTTACTATTTGTCAAGTTAAATTGTTCAGGAGAGGTTGTAAAAATGTCCCGTGTACATGAAGCCTTACAAGGTCTCAGGTGTAAATGGGAAGCAGGTGTGTTAAATTTGGTGTTATCGCTCTCACTCTCTCATACTGGTCACTGGAAGTTCAACATGGCACCTCATGGCAAAGAACTCTGAGGATCTGAAAAAATGATTGTTGCTCTACATAAAGATGGCCTTAGGCTATAATAAAGATTGCCAAGACCCTGAAACTGAGCATGGTGGCCAAGACCATGCAGTGGTTTAACAGGACAGGTTCCACTCAGAACAGGCTTCGCCATGGTCGACCAATAAAGTTGAGTGCATGTGCTCAGCATCATATCCAGAGGTTGTCTTTGGGAAATAGATGTATGAGTGCTGCAGAGGTTGAAGGGATGGGGGGTCAGCCTGTCAGTGCTCAGACCATATGCCGCACACTGCATCAAATTGGTCTGCATGGCTGTTGTCCCAGAAGGAAGCCTCTTCTAAAGATGATGCACAAGAAAGCCTGCAAACAGTTTGCTGATGACAAGCAGACCAAGGAGATGGATTACTGGAACCATGTCCTGTGGTCTGATGAGACCAAGATTAACTTATTTGGTTCAGATGGTGTCAAGTAGGGATGAGCTTCGAGTTCGGGTCAAACTCCTGTTCAACTTGAACATTGCCTGTTTGCCCATTCGCTGAACAGCGAACAATTTGGGGTGTTCGCAATGGGAAACCTGCGTTACATCTGAGGGGGGTCGGGGTCACCCGTCACGTCACTGGGAAAGCCCGGGTTTCCCCTTGTGTCAGAGGGGGACGGGGTCACGTGACGGGCGGCCACATCCTCAGCTACATAAGACCTGTCAGGCTGCCGTGACGTCATTCCCGGGGTGTCTCCAGTAGAGACAGGACCGTGTGCTGTTCCTTTCTGGAAATCATCGCTGGAGCCTGCAGATCATCCGTCGCTGGGAACCGACATCACTGGAGTGGAGATCGAGAGTGGATTACAGTAGGTGCTGCCGACATTGTATATTCATCGCGATCCTATCATGGAGATTCTCGGCGACAGGGGTGCCGACATCTCGGCGACAGGGTGGTGACACATCTCGCGCTCGCTGCAATAGCGAGGAAACGCGGCACTGTATTGAACGGGATCCGATGTGGATTCCCGCCAATACCAGGCACTGTGTTTGGTATGAATCCTGAGCGGGAACTCCACGCCAATTTTTAAATAAAAAAACGGCATGGGTTCCCCCTCCAGGAGCATACCAGGCCCTTCGGTCTGGTATGGATTTGAAGGGGACTCCCCTAAGCCAAAAAATCGGTGTGGGGTCCCCCTCAAAATCCAGACCCTTATCCGAACATGCAACCTGGCAGGCCGCAGGGGAAGAGGGGGGGACGAGAGAGCGCCCCCCTCCCTCCTGAACCGTACCAGGCCGCATGCCCTCAACATGGGGGGTTTGGTGCTCTGGGGCAGGGGGGCGACCTGTGGCCCCCCCACCCCAAAGCACCCTGTCCCCATGTTGATGGGGAAAAGGGCCTATTCCCGACAACCCTGGCCATTGGTTGTCGGGGTCTGCGGGCGGGGGCTGATCGGAATCCAGGAGCCCCCTTTAATAAGGGGCCCCCCAGATGCCAGCCCACCACCCTATGTGAATGAGTATGGGGTACATCGTACCCCTACCAATTCACCTGGTGGAAAAAAATGGCAATAAAAAAAACACACACAGCTTTTTAAAGTAATTTATTACACAGCTCCGGGGGTCTTCTTCCGATTTTGGGGGTCTCCGGTGTCGTCGCCGGTTCTTTCTTCCTTCTGCCGGGCCACCGCTATCTTCTTCCAGCTCTTTTGCTAGCGGAGGCCCGGTCTTCCCCTTCGTCTCGTCCGGCTCTCCGTTGTCCTTCTGCCGGCCCCTCCACTATCTTCTTCCAGCTCTTTTGCTAGTGGAGGGGCCGGTCTTCCCGTCGGCGTCTTCTTCTCTCTTCTCCTCCTCGATGTTGACTCGTCGCTTCCTCCCGCTGTAATGCTAAATCTTCGGTCCGCAGTGATTTATATAGGCTTCTCATGACGTCACAGTCACATGTTTCCATGACGTCACAGTCACATGCTCCGGGGCCACCCGGAGCATGTGACTGTGACGTCATGAGAAGCCTATATAAATTGCTGCAGACCGAAGATTTAGCATTACAGCGGGAGGAAGCGACGAGTCAACATCGAGGAGGAGAAGAGAGAAGAAGACACCGACAGGAAGACCGGCCCCTCCACTAGCAAAAGAGCTGGAAGAAGATAGTGGAGGGGTCGGCAGAAGGACAACGGAGAGCCGGACGAGACGACGGGGAAGACCGGGCCTCCGCTAGCAAAAGAGCTGGATGAAGATAGCGGAGGCCCGGCAGAAGGAAGAAAGAACCGGAGAGGAGAAGAGGGAAGAATGCGATGGAGAAAACCGGGCCCCGCTAGCAAAAGAGCTGGAAGAAGATAGCGGTGGCCCGGCAGAAGGAAGAAAGAACCAGCGACGACACCGGAGACCCCCGAAGCTGTGTAATAAATGACTTTAAAAAGCTGTGTGTGTTTTTTTTATTGCCATTTTTTTCCACCAGGTGAATGGGTAGGGGTACGATGTACCCCATACTCATTCACATAGGGTGGTGGGCCGGCATCTGGGGGGCCCCTTATTAAAGGGAGCTCCGGGATTCCGATCAGCCCCCGCCCGCAGACCCCGACAACCAACGGCCAGGGTTGTCGGGAAGAGGCCCTTGTCCCCATCAACATAGGGACAGGGTGCTTTGGGTTGGGGGGGCCGCAGGTCACCCCCCTGCCCCAGAGCACCAAACCCCCCATGTTGAGGGCATGCGGCCTGGTACGGTTCAGGAGGGAGGGGGCCGCTCTCTCGTCCCCCCTCTTCCCCTGTGGCCTGCCAGGTTGCGTGCTCGGATAAGGGTCTGGTTTGGATTTTGAGGGGGACCCCCACGCCGATTTTTCGGCTTAGGGGAGTCCCCTTCAAATCCATACCAGACCGAAGGGCCTGGTATGCTCCTGGAGGGGGAACCCATTTTATTAAAAAATTGGCGTGGAGTTCCCGCTCAGGATTCATACCAAACACAGTGCCTGGTATTGGCGGGAATCCACGTCGGATCTCCGTCTACAGGTAATGCGTGTCGCTCATTGTGAAAGGAAAAACAAAATTTTTCCTTTCCCGATGACTAGACAGCCCGGCGCTGGCTCTCGCGACGGGGCTCATAGGGTGTGAATCTTGCCGCTAGAAGAGGCGAGATTGACACAATATCAGCGGCACCTACTGTACCACCGCTGGAATCTTTTTTTTATTTTAATTTTTTTTATTTTCAATAAAGGACTTATCCCAACTGTGTCTGTGTGTGTTTTTTTTTTTTAAATTACACTTTTTTTGTGAAATGGTAGGGGTACAATGTACCCCTTACCAATTCACAAGGTGGGGTGGGATCTGGGGGTCCCCTTTGTTAAAGGGGTCTTCCAGATTCAGATAAGCCCCCCACCCGCAGACCCCCACAACCACCGGGCAAGGGTTGTGGGGATGAGGCCTTTGTCCCCATCAACATGGGGACATGGTGCTTTGGGGTCCAGATTTTTGGGGGGAACTCCACGCCATTTTTGTTTTTAAATTTGGCATGGAGTTCCCCTTAAAATCCATACCAGACCGATATTTGGGGGGAACCCCACGTAATTTTTTTTTTTTAAATGGCGCAGGGTTCCCCTTAATATCCATACCAGACCTGAAGGGCCTGGTAATTGAATTTGGGGGGACCCCCACGCATTTTTTTTTTTATCAATGACTTTCAATGACTTTTCTCTGTATTGCCGGAAGCCGACAATTCATTACAGCTGCAAGTACTTTTAAATGACTTTTTTTCATTCAGAAATGACATTTTGTGCAGGGACAGTTCTAAGCACGGGAAACAAGCGATACTTTGCAGGCATACTATACACACCCCCCAGGTACAAAATTGAAGGGGATATTTCACTTTTATTGTTTCACTTTAAGCATTATTAAAATCACTGCTCCTGAAAAAACATTCGTTTTTAAAACTTTTTTTGCATTGATACATGTCCCCTGGGGCAGGACCCGGGTCCCCAAACACTTTTTATGACAATAACTTGCATATAAGCCTTTAAAATTAGCACTTTAGATTTGTCATGTTCGTGTCCCATAGACTTTAACAGTGTTTGGATGTTCGAACAAATTTATTGGCTTTTCGCATGTCCTGATGCGAATGGAACTGGTGGGTGTTCGGCTCATCCCTAGTGTCAAGCGTGTGTGTCGACAACCAGGTGAGGAGTACAAAGACAAGTGTGTCTTACCTAGGGTCAAGAATGGTGATGGGAGTGTTGTGGTCTGGGGCTGCATGAGTGCTGCCAGCACTGGGGAGTCACAGTTCATTGAGGGAACCATGAATGCCAACATGTACTGTGACATACTGAAGCAGATCATGGTCCCCTCTATTCGGAGACTGGGCAGCAGGGCACTACTAAAACATGATAAAGACCCCAAACACACCTCCAAGACGGCCACTGCCTTGATAAAGAAGCTGAGGGTAAAGGTTATATTTCTTGATAAAGCCTGCCTTGTAATTGCAGACTAATAAGGTTGTTTTTCTACTGTGCATTGACTGTACAAAATTTCTGGCTATTTTTAGTGAAATATCTTTTTTTCCAATTTGATATTGGATGCATACTTTATTAAGAAAACTCTTTGATGTACTTTAAAACTCTGCTGTCTGTATAAATTATTATATCCTGCCTTCTTTTATTGGGTTATTTGAGTGACTATCAACTACTTTGAAATGTCAGTGTTCATCTTTTCCCAATATGCTATCAATGTCCTCCCTCCATATTGCCAGAGGAGCACAGGGAAGCAATTGAGGATAAATGAAGAAGTTGTTTTACACTAGAGAACCATGTTCAGACAATGTTTCCACAATCAACTTTGCAAGACCAGTGTCAGAGCTGGTACTCTTATCTTGCAACAAACCAATGTAATTTTCCTTATCTTGCAAAGGAACCAATTTACATTTTTTGAATAGTATTACAAGTATTGTCCAGGTTGAAATGTCATCTCTGTCTGTGTTTTCTTCTGTTTTTCTTACAATGAAAACAAAAATGTAAAAAGATAAATGATAAGAATAAAAATAGCATATGTTCTCTGTTTCTCTCCATGCAGAACATCTGCCTCTCACTTAAGACCTTGCAAACCCTGTTTTTTTTTGTTTGTTTTTTGATAAAGTGGATTTACCAAATGTCATGGCAGATAGGGCAAATGAGGGACAAAAATAGCACGTGTTTTGGTGGACTTCACACTTAAACAAGTATTGTGTAACAAGCTACCCCAAAAAAGGGAACTTTTCCTGTGTCAAGACCAAATATCAAACCAAAGCAATTACGTGTAAGGGCTGCCAGCCTATGACTTTTGGTTTTCCTCCAGCTAGACAGGGCAAATCAGACACCAGATTTAATAAATGTAATGGCAGCTATTGCAAATGGGGTAAATATAGCAAATGCTTTGAAAGGGTTTGCAACACACAAAGTTCAGCTTTTCTTGTTTCTGCATCAGGTTTCAAACCAAAGGCACCTTGTGAAAGAGCAGTAAACCATTTTATGTTAGGTTGCCCCCCCTTAAGTTATGCCTACAGTGGATCCAACTCCCATAAGGAAATGCATCAACCTTATCTATTTAGCTTTTCATTATAAAATTGGGGAACTTTGTACTTTCCTGTGGATGGTGGCAGGAGATTTCTACATAATTTTCTTCTTAAAAAAGAAAATGTGCCAGCATAATTTCCCACCTCAATTTTCTGGTGCCTGCCCCTACCCCCCATATTGTAGAAGGATACCAGCTATGCTTCCAGTGCGGGTAAACCAGCTTCCATCAAGAAACGCAGTAAAGAATTTCTTCTCTCAAGCCTCGTACACACGACCGAGTTTCTCGTCGTAAAAAACACGTCGTTTTTTTCGACTACATTTTTGTTAAGCTTGTCGATTTTCTCGTCAAGCTTTCTATGCGTACACACTGACATCTCCCAATTTCCTTGTTGTTCTCCACGCTCATGTCCAGCACGTACGACGGCACTATAAAGAGGAAGATCTTTTTTCTTGGCGCCACCCCTTGGGCTGCTTTTGCTGATCTCGTGTTACCGCGTGTGAAGTAAAAGTTTGGGAAGAGACGATTCGCGCTTTTCAGTCTTCGTACTTTTCAGATCGTTTTCTGCGGTTCAGTTTGTGCTTGTGGGTTCGTATCTTGACTTTCAGGGCGTCTAGGCAGGTCGTATCTGTTTTACAGTGCGTTCTTGCCTGTTCGTTTCTGTTTTTCAGTTCGTTATTCATAGGCCTTGCTGTTCTAAAGTGCGTTCTGTTCTGTACGTTCTGATAAGACGACCGTTTCTTATTAGCCATGTCGCCTGGACGTTCTCGTCGTCGAGTTCGTGCTGTGCGTGCGCTTGGTGTTGGTCTGCTTGGTTTGGACCAAGACCAGTCCATGAATGGTGTGAGGAGGAGTTCATGGACCAAGAATTGGTTGCTCCAGCGGGACCAATTCTGCCATATGCCTCTGCTGCGGGAGATCGTCGAGAATAATCCTGAGGACTACAGGAATTTTCTGCGGATGTCTGACCCCGTTTTTCAGGAACTGTTGGCTTTGGTGTCCCCCTATATTACCAGGCAGGACACCGTTATGCGGGAAGCCATCAGTGCTGAGCAGAGGCTCATCGCCACGTTACGTTACCTGGCGACAGGGAGAAGTCTTCAGGACTTGAAGTTCACCACAGGCATCTCCCCCCAGGCTCTGGGCCTCATAATCCCAGACACCTGTTCTGCTATTATACAAGTCCTGCAGGAGGACTATATTAGGGTAAGTTTTCTCCATTAACATCACATTTTATGTATTACATGTATGCTAATGTATTGTATTTCTTTTATCCTTCCCTAATTACTATGATTGTAATATGCTGAGAATGTCCCCTTTGTCCCCATGCATGCTGGAAGCTTTAGATTGCCCCTTTTTTCTCCTCCATAAATAGTTCCCTTCACTAACTTTTCCAGCAGGGGCGCCTGTTGCTCCAAATGTTTGGGGGTCCCACCCCAATTTATGAACTAAACTTCCTCCTTTTTTGCTCAGGTGCCTATTAAACGCCCCCAGTTGTCCCCTCTAATGCAGCCATTTGGTTCCCTCCAATGCAGCCATTTTCCCCCCAGCCCTGCACGTACCTTCTTGTGGTCAGCGCCATCCTTCTTCTGTCCTTGATGTCTTCTCCTTCCCTTGATGTTGCATCAGCCAATCATGTTACCATTAAACAGACTTGGTGAACATGATTGGCAGAGCAGCCTGCCAGTGTTTCCCCAAGGAATGCCCCCCCCCCGCGTCCCCTATTTTACTTTTCGGAAGCCAATTACATCCCTCAGGTTGTAATGTGCAAGACTATTTTACTACCTGTTTCTGCTATGCAATTTGAACCCCCTAAATGCCGCAATTAGTCATATGTCGGTCGCTAAACAAGAGGCCATCCAACTGAATAGTGGGCGCCATAGACAATACATAGGTTAATGCAACGCATGAACCTATGTATTGTTCTGAGTGATGGGCACAGGAGAGAGGGGGCAGTGCTCCAGCGCCCACTCTGGACGCACCGCCACTGCAATGCTATCCTGTGGCCAAACACATCCCCCCCCCAAAATAATTTAGTAATGGCTCATCAGAGGGGGTGATGAATCTGATAAATGAGCCTTCCCTTATACTTATTTTAAACACCTTAATAAACGTAGAATTTGATTGATGTTGGCCTTGATTTTTTTTTTAATCAAATTTCCTTGTAATGTCAGACTTTGGTATTCTAATATTATTTCATCTTGTTTCACTCCACAGCTTCCTTCCACGCCACAGGAATGGCAGACTGTGGCATCGGAGTTTGCCACGCGGTGGGACTTCCCCAACTGCGGTGGTGCCATAGACGGGAAGCACGTCCGCATCGTGCCGCCACCCCGTTCTGGGTCCTACTACTACAATTACAAGGGGTTTCATAGCATTGTGCTGATGGCGGTGGTGTCAGCACGGTATGAATTCCTCTATGTTGATGTAGGGAAGAATGGCCGGATGTCCGATGGGGGATCCTTCATCCAGACGGAGTTTGCCCTCCGTCTCCAGAGTGACGACCTTGCATTGCCACCAGATTGCAGGGAACATTGAAGGACTCCCCTTTGTTTTCTTGGCTGATGAAGCCTTCGGACTCGGACGGCATCTTATGAGGCCATTTCCACAGAGGACCCTGACCCCAGAGAAGAGGGTGTTCAATTACCGGCTGGCCAGGGGCCGAAGAGTTGTCGAAAATGCCTTTGGCATAATGGCCAGCCGGTTCCGCCTTTTTATGACTTCAATACACTTGGCGGACTACAAAATAAACTATGTCGTATTATGCTGCTGTGTGCTACACAACTTTCTGAGCCAAAAATCAAATTCCTATATGGCCTCAGTTTTGCCAGAGGCTGGACTTTCCCCTGCAAATCCCCTGCCGGGCCTGGAATCTGCCCGTCCTGGCTTGCCCTCCCAAATGCCCGTGAGGTTCGGGACAAATACATGGAGTATTTCACGGGTAGGGGGGCAATTCCTATGCCAGCCTATGTCTAAGGATCCCAATAAAAAGCTTGTTTAAACCTTTAATTATTTGTTCTTTCCTGTCTCCTAGTTTGTCTTTGTGCATTTGTAGTGCCAAGTGTATTTTACTTTAGTAAATAACAACCATTTCACTATGTAACCTTACAAAATAACCAAATAAGCTTAGAGGGTATTATAAAAAGAAGCTACACATTGTTTGTGGTCAAATATTTTACTCTGTGCACATTCTCACCATTTTTATTTTTTTCTGTTTTTTGGGTTGGCCTGGCCCCAACTCAGCAATTTTTTGCTTATGAAAATACAAAAATAACAGTTGCATTCCAAAAATTACAACATTGGATACCTCTGAGCAATCTGAGACATTCACTTACACAAACTATGTCTCTATGTGCCCGTCCTAATATGGGGTCCTGCCACCCCTTGCCCAGGCAAAAATTGAATATGCACACATTTGGGATTTTTTACATCTATGAAGTTTACAATCCTGATCCCTATTGTCAACATGTGCTATCTGCCATCAGGGGTGATCAATGGACGTGTTTTGGGGGTGCAACCCCTTCCTCAGTTCACCGACTTTAGATACGAGGAAGGGGTTGCACCCACAAAAGACGTACATGGATATCCCCTGATGGCAGATAGCACATGTTGACACACTGTGTGCAGATTCAATTTTTGGCTGGTTTGATTGTAAAAAAAATGTGAATAGTTGCAAAAACAAACATGTAAAAACAAATGTGTTTGGATGACTTATTGAATTCTCCCCAAAACATCGAGAATGTCTTTAAATGTTTGTTCCATCACATGGATTCTTTGTTTAATAAGGTCCAGTTCCGTGCTACATTCCATCACTTGCTGGATGAGGCGGAGGGCACTGTCAGCAGAGAACCGTGTACTATCCTTCACAACATTTATATCCCCTAAAAACAAAAAACAAAAGGTATTATAACTCTGCAGGCCTACATCTCTTACCTGAAGCTGTGGTGACAGATACTGACCTGTTGTGGTGACCAGATCCACAACGTCATCCACCTCTCCTTCCTGCACTTCTCCTTCCTCCACCTCAACTTCCTGCACATCTTTCGGTTGTGGGTCTTTGGGAGTTTGGGGTTGCTTGGAAGTTGTGGGGTGCATGTGCTCCCTGGAGTGTCCTCCTCCCAGTCTTCTCTCCCCTATGAGAAGCAAACAAAAGGTCAATTTAACACACTGTAAATCTCAAAGTTAAAATAAAAACAGGCTAAATTGATTGGAAGTGTGGTACAAGTGTGTGTTTGGGCGGAATTTAAAGAAGAATGCATTATTTATGACCAAGAATATGCTTAGTATTCACCTTTGGATGTAATTTATTTGACATGGAGGCACCACAAAAATTCTCGTATGCACCTGTGTGGGACACCCAAAAAAGGCGGGTCTGGTGGCCCACACTATAGTGCTCCAAAGTACAGATGTGGAAGCAGCTGCTGAGTGTCCTCTCCTTTACACTGATAAAAGTTTGCATTTCATTCTCTTTACAAACACATCATCTAGACGAAAAAATACGCCACAATTTTGGAGCAAAAATGGCAGATGTATAATTACTTTTGTGGCTCTAAAATAAGACAAAACCGCGGATAGTGGCCGAACGAAGTGTCGGTAACGTAACGAACGATTACTGTGCCCAACCAAGTTCAAAATATTACATTTTGGAAGCGAGTCCAATATGAGAAACCAAAATAAAGAGCAACATGTCAGTTTAGAAAAAGATTAATATCAGAAAAGTCTACATTTTACTTACTTTTAGCGAGCATTCTCTTTATGCTCCTCAACTGCTCTGGCTCCCTCAGTTTGAGGTCTGACCACCTCTTTCTGAGCTGCTCATTTGAGCGTTTCACCCCGAAATTCGCCTTCAGACTCTTCACGACTTTAGTGAGGATTTTGGCCTTCCTTCTATTTGGTTTGCTATACGGCCCATGCTTGGCATCATAATCAGCCTTGAGCAAGATGTCCACCATCTCCGCCATCTCCGCCAAAGACATATTCGATGCCTTGAATCTCCTCCTTGATCGTGACGTTTCCTCGGTCTCCGGGCTTGTCTCCTCCTCGTTAGTTGCGGAATTATCAGACACCTGCTGTAACTCCGCCATATCTGTCTGCGCGCCGAAAGAGAAGGGGCGGGGAAAAGATGTTAGTTAGAACGTCATGGGCGGGCGACGTGTGCGGAGCGACGTGTTCGTATTTTGACGCATGCGTGGTGTGTATATAGCAAACACACATGTGACTATAGTACGTTCGGTGTGCGGAGAGAGGAGTTCAAGTGACGGACGTGCGAACGAAGGTATGTGATTTTGTGACTTGTACAAATTGTTGGCCTATACTGTCTTGAGAATGTTGGAGGAAATATATGGTGACTAGCATGTTAAGGAGGTTAGACTGTCTGCCTCACATTAGTTATATATAATTTATTTAACTTGCAGATACAATATGAATGTCTTTATAAGCGACAAGGATTTCCTGGCGGAATTTATTGACCGGGTAAGGGAGCTGCCCGCTCTGTGGGAGACGAAAAACCCCATCCACAAAAAAGAGGGGTGAGAAAAGCAGCGCTGGAGAAGCTGCTCCCATTTGTGCATACCAAGGTGCCCACAGCCACAGCAAAACAAGTGGACACTAAAATTGGGAGCTTGAGAGGTACCTACAGGACTGAACGCTCTAAGGTGCTGGCTTCTCAGAGGTCAGGAGCAGCAGCAGATGATGTGTATGTCCCGATTTTGTGGTACTACAACAGGATGTCCTTCCTGGATGACCACATTGAGACAAGGCCATCACTCTCCACTCTTCCCCCCAGACTTCCCTGCAGCCAACCTGAGCCTTCTCTGGAGCAAGAGGAGGCAGCCATCCTGGATGATCCTGATTTGGCCATCTGGAGCCAGGTATAGTATTTTTCGAAAATGTATTGGGATAAACTTAATGTTTGACAAATATGTCAAGATGACAAACATAAACTATTTTGGATTGCACAAGTGAAATCAAGATCTGTAGACATTATTCTGCACTTAATTGGGTGCTAAATAGTCAATCTGATGTAGTGGTAAATTTAAAGCAAGGATTTATGGATTTACATTCTAATTGCTTCAATCAGGATTACAAAGTTTGATGGAAAGATTAAACGAACATATTAAACTATGTCCCTTTTTCATACACAGGATGAAATCAGCCAGGAGGAGGGTCTGGAAACTGTCAGGCAGGAGGAGGAAGGGCCCAGTGGCAGCCAGGAGGTGGCAGGGCCCAGTGGCAGACAGGAGGTGGCAGGGCCCAGTTGCAGCCAGGAGGTGGCAGGGCCCAGTGGCAGACAGGAGGTGGCAGGGCCCAGTGGCAGACAGGAGGTGGCAGGGCAAAGGAGAAGCACCAGATCCCAGGTGCCTCCCATCCGGCTTCACAAAAGAGGCAGGAGGGACAGGAGCACGAGTGAGGCAGCAATGGCCCTTATTCGTGAGGCCCATGCCACCCTCCAGGAGCCCACATCCCCTGAAGAGGCCATTGCCGGCCTAGTGGAGGCTAAGTTCAAGGTGATAAGCATGGAGCAACGCCTCCTATGCGAGCCCCTGCTCATCACCTTGCTCAACAAGGGGGTGATGGAGAAAATTACCCCCAATACCGCCATATGTGAGGTGGCACAACTGACCCAACCTCAACCTCCACCTCCCCCTTCTTCTTCTGCCCCACCCCCTTCTGCTACACCTCCCCCTTCTTCTTCTGCCCCACCCCCTTCTGCTACACCTCCCCCTTCTTCTTCTGCCCCACCCCCTTCTGCTACACCTCCCCCTTCTTATTCTGCCCCACTCCCTTCTGCTACACCTCCCCCTTCTTCTTCTGCCCCACCCCCTTCTGCTACACCTCCCCCTTCTTATTCTGCCCCACCCCCTTCTTCTACACCTTCCCCTTCTTCTTCTGCCCCACCCCCTTCTGCTACACCTCCACCTTCTTCTTCTGCCCCACCCCCTTCTGCTACACCTCCCCCTTCTTCTTCTGCCCCACCCCCTTCTGCTACACCTCCCCCTTCTTCTTCTGCCCCACCCCCTTCTGCTACACCTCCCCCTTCTTCTTCTGCCCCACCCCTTTCTGCTACACCTCCACCTTCTTCTTCTGCCCCACCCCCTTCTGCTACATCTCCTCCTCCTGACAGGAGTACCCCTCCAGTGGGCCAGCCTCCAGCCAAACGAAGAAGGAAGGCTGCAGGGAAGGCTTCAGGGAAGATTGCAGGGAAGGTTGCCAGGAAGAAGAGGAAGTGATGGCCTTGCTTCATTGTGGTCGGACAGAAGGCAGCCTGTTGTAGTACCACAGACTTGGGACATATATCTCACCTGCTGCTGTTCCTGACCTCTGGGAGGCCAGCATCAGATTGTGTTCAGAAATGTTGGCCTTCTCAAGCTCCCAATTTTAGTGTCCACACAGGGTTGCTGTGTGCTCTGGGGTCCCTGGGATGCACAAATGGCAGCAGGTTCTCCAGCGCTGCCTTCTCTTTATTTTATTTTTAAACATGAATAAATGTGATTTTTGTTTACGTTCATACTTGACTATGTGTATTTGTAAAAATTAAAAATCTAGCTTTGGAGTAAGCAGATACATTTGACTGTCAAAAAAAGGGACAGATAACAACCCCCCAAAAGAATAACTAAATCTGATTATCAAAAAAACATGGTGGGAAATTTAACTAATATAGAGTCCAAAATTAAATGGGAGATCACTACCAAAACATTGCGAAATTATAATTAACATCATTTTTAAAAATATTACCATTTAAATTATTCCTAAAAACTTGCACGATATAATACACATAAATATTCTTAAGAGCAGCATGAAAAAGGTTAAAAAATAAGTCATAACTCTGTGTGAATATCAGCAGCAAAAGAAGGTCACTCGTTTTGATTAATGTAACATTCTAACGAAGATTTCAATGCAGAACATTTAAACGATGCAATATTTTTGAGCGTGACGAATGTGCTCTCTCCATTACGAAGGCTTGTTTTACCAGAAGATGCGCTCCCGTCTCATAGTTGCTTGTGAGCATGCGCGCTTTTGTAAGAGTCGTAAAAGCATACACACGAACCATTTTCTCGTCACAAAACAGCCCGACGAGAAACACGACGAGGAAATCTGGAATCCTGACGAGAAAATAGAGAGCAGGTTCTCTATTTTCTCGTCGAGATTCTCGGCAAATTTCTCGTCGTAAAACCATACACACGAACGTTTTTCTCGACAAAAAAGCTCTCGCGGCACATTTCTTGCCGGTTTTGGACGAGAAACTCGGTCGTGTGTACGAGGCCTCAGAGTGAAATATTTTGGGTTCTCTCTTGGAAAGTGGCAGTATATCCCCTAAGATTTTCTTCTTGTATTGGGGAGGGGTAAAACATGTCCCATGAAGCCGCCCCAAATTTTCTCCTCATTCTCCTCAAAGCCAGGACTCCAACCCTCCTCCTCTTTACCACCAGAACCCTAACCCTGCTCTTCCTCATATTCCTCTTCTGCCTCCTGTTGCCTTATGACATTTCACATACTGGTGGAGGGCAGGGATATGTTTCTGTGCAAAGTAATGCCAGCTGATGTATGATCACCTGAGCAAAATAATGGTGTCTACGTACCTGATAGAATGTATAGCACAGGACACAATGAGGTAAATGGGGTATCAGGCAAAGTTGGCACGAGGATGCTCGGCATCGGGCAATAGGGTGCTTTTTTGTCCTCTATTTCTGCATCAGCAAAACAGAAGTCTGTCTACCAGCTCTGAGGATAGCAGCCACAAAATTGTACACAGACAACTAAAAGCAGTTGGCAGGGATATGGTGAGCGTAGTAGAGGAGAAGGAGGAAAAGGGTGCAGGAGCAGCACTAGAAAAACAAATAGCTAAACTGTACACTTAAAGTGCAATAAGCAGGTGGAAAATAAATAGTTGATGTACACCCTAAAGGTGGAGGGGAGGGAAAAGAGAAATAGCCACATTAGGCGAATATGGCTAATATCCACCTTTGAAGAGGAGAAGAAGGAAAATGGTGTATTAGCAGGCCAAACAATGACATCAATGTGCCCTTGTTGAGAAGGAGGAAAAGTTGAATTAGAAGTCCATATAAATGGGATGTACACCTGGAGGAGAGTGAAAGGGAAGGTAGGACAGGTTGCATCAGCAGCAGCAATTGTCTGCTCTAGCATGGGAGAATTAAAAAAAATATATTGTTTGTCAACCACTGTAAAATGTTCTGCACTGTTTATCACTGGCAAGGAGGGGGAAAAAAACTGTCTATCACCTCTGTCTCCTCTCTCAACAATTCCTATCTGATATATTTGAAATTGTGGAAGCAAGATTTGAGGGTGTTTACCTATGATTGTTTAATACTTCCTGCCCTTCTCCCTCCCCAGTTGTTAAATTATCCCCTCCACTGGCTGCTGCCTGCTTTTCTTCTTGTATTGTGCAAGGAAAGACAGCTTTTTTCCACTTCCTCCGTATTCTGCCTGCTCTTGCTCCAAGTGATGTGGAAGGGCTGGTGGAACTTTATCATCTTAAAAAAGACCCATGACATCATGTGACTGGATTGAAGACAGCTGGAAAACAAAGCTAACTATATACACACTATCTATCTATCTAGCTTCAAAGAATACATTGTTTCACAACAACTAAGTTTGCAGGCCTGGGCACCCCTAACATAATGTCCTACTACAAAGTGGTGATCCTAGACCAAGCCAAAACATGGTGGAACCCTCTTTAACAGTCAACATGGCTCCAAATTTAACAAACTGCTCTGACAATGTCTCCGAAACAGCTACTTAGTGCTATCCTTCTCCACTTTCAACCCCCCAGATCCTTTTTGGACACCATCACAGGTACCACAAGGGTTTGGAAAGGGATCTACCAAATAACCAAAGGCATACCCAGTGAATTACTATCTCTCCTTCCACTAACCACCATGGACCTTTTTATCCCAAACACCTCTTACGCCTCCTGGTCTAAGGCAGGCTTAAAAACCTTGAGAGATTTATACACAGGCTCCGCTCTCAACTTCTTTCAGCACCTATCCTTAAGGTGCAAACTTCATCCCAAGCAATTCTATATGTATCGTCAACTCTGATCAGCCCTGTCTCAACTACATTATTCTCAAAACAATCTCCTCTTTGACCTAATCCTGTTTTAAAACCTTCCACGCTCAACCTCGAAAGGAACTTTGCACATCTACAAGCTACTGCAATGCAGGACCTCCTCAATGCAATATTGGGAACAATGGACACATCAGTCTTACACTGCTGAACAGTGGCATATGGCCATCAAGTCCATGCTCAAGGCATCACACTGTATCTCCAACAGGGAGACGGCACATGACATTTTTCACAACTGGTACTTGACCCCAGCTAAACTGGCCTGCATATATCCAACAACCTCCCCTAACTGCTGGAGAAAACGCAGTCAATATGGCTCACTGTTTCATATTTGGTGGAGTTGCCCAGTTCTAAGAAATTTCTGGACAGATTTGGAAACTTTTATCTCCTCTGTAACAAGACATACCTTCTCTCCTACTTTTCAAACGGTCTTACTCAGTATGGATTCCCACCTATGGCCCTCTAACATTAAAGCTATAAAGACACATATCTGCATAGCTATTCACCTAGAAATAGCTAGGAAATGGAAAAGTACGTATCCCCCACTTTAGAGGAAGTAGTAAGCATACTTAATGATCATTGTTTGCTTGAATATGCCTTTGTCAAGGCAAACTTACAGATGCAATCCTTCTTAACTAACTGGCCCTCCTGAATTAATCACCCTAGATGCCCTGGATATCTTAAATAAGGTTCCCACCCTGTTGAAAGATCTATACAAGATACTGCATAACAATGGAACTGATCAATGCTGGGTGGCCCTTTGCAACTAGACTTTAATTTTAGATGCTGCTCCTTTACTTCCTATGTATACCATTGCCTACGATTTTATCCTCTTGTCAATAACTTGTATTTTGCTTCCTACATTGCCATACATATCTTATGAGTCATTGTTTATAGTCTATTGTGCCCTGTTGGTCACAGTTTTATGACTACTATTGTGACATACTGCTTTCTTAACTGTGTATTCTAAATAGTGTGTTTTTTTGTACTTTCCCAAAAAAATAAAAATCTATCTCTCTATTGATCTATATTATCTATCTATCTATCTATCCATTTATCTATCGTGCACACACATACACACACCTATATTTTCACCTGTGTTCTCACTTTAATCAATGGAAACTTGTGACAAGTGAAAATGTATGTCAACAAATCCTGGTGTGTGATCGTTTTATGCATGTTGGTATGCGATGCAAAGTGCATTGTTGACAAACATTTTTATTGTGTTCTCTTTGGAAAATGCATGTGCTAAATAAAAAACATATCTCAATTCAAGTGCCCTAGGCTGAGAAAAATGCAAATTTTCACACATACAGCAGTATTTACACAACTTTTGTCAAAAATCAGCAACAGAGGTGGGACCAGAATGTATAACATGCCTTAAGTGAAATGTATTTACATTGAAACAAAATCCAATCAAACGCCAGCATACAGCAAATAGAAAAATATAAGTGAACCAAAAAACCCAGTGACAGAATACCTGACTAATCAATAACAAACGGAAGCCTAAGTGACAACTATATACAATATATACAGTATATAAAATTCAGAACACTGAAGACCGGGAAAACTGGAGGTACAGGGAGCAGATGGGAAGGGGGAAACAAAACCGGGATTAGGAAAAAGGGGGGGCAGGTACCAGGCAGCAGGGTAAAGGGCAGGAAGCTTGAGCAGGATCTAGGCAAACAGAATGTGGCAGCAACAAAACAAAATGTGGCAGCAGCAGCAATGGGCACTTAGTAGGGGAGGACCTAAATACCATCCCAGACACCTGCAGGTGAACACTGGAATTACAACCCTCTACCCAGGGAATCACAGTGCAACTAGCATATGATCCTAGTCCTGACAACTACTGTTTGTCTTTTCTGAACTAGCAAAAGGGGAGGGCCCATCACACTTTCAAGCCAAACAGCAAAAAAAAAAAAAAAACATTGTGCATTTCAAACAGGTCAGAGCAGCTTCTGTATTTTCTTATTGGATTTGGTGCAGACCCAAAGTGGAAGCCTTTAGCTGCCTCTCAATGAAAATGTTTGGGCTTCTGGTGTGTACAGTAGTTGTACCTTTAAGGAGTAAAGGGCTGCCATCAAGTGAGCCTTCTTTCTGTTTGTACATAACTATGTATGTCCCACATAGCTGGTAACTCATATAGTGTAAATTTAGGTGCCAAATTTATCATTGGTGCCTTAACACAGCAGTGTGTCTGCACATATTTGCAAATGTATACAACCAAAATCTCAAGTCTTAAGCCTCATACACACGACCGAGTTTCTTGGCAAGAACCAGCAAGAAACTTGCTTGCAGAGCTTTCTTGCCGAGTAAATCGGTCGTGTGTACGCGGCTATCATGTTTCTCGTCAAGAAAACCGTCAAGAATCTCGACAAGAAAAATAGAGAACCTGCTCTCTTTTTTCTCGTCAAGATTCTTGTCAGCAGGTTTCTCGACAAGAAAAGTGTGTGTGTGTACAGTGCTTACCTGTCCTCCAGGAAGCCCCCACATGCTCAAAATGACTTTGACGCATGCGTGGTAGCTACCTAGGCATAGGTAGGGTGTAGCAAGATGGCGGCGACGGCATCGAATGTGATGAGCGCACGCTCGTCGTAGTCGATTACGTCACCGCGTTCGCTCCATTCAAAGAACCGTGGGTTCTTTGAAAGGAGCGTGTGTACACTCGGTCGGGACAAGTTTCTTGTCCAAGAATCTTGTCAAGAAAAACAACGTGTTTTTTCTTGACGAGATTCTCGGCCGTGTGTACGAGGCTTCAGTCTGAGTAGCTGAAACATTTTTAGATAGTTTGGAAGTGTGCTGTTAACTTCCCTTGCTTTGTTTTGTTTATTTCCCTGTCCATGTACACCTTTTCTTTTTTGCTAGTCTCAAACTGAAAAGAGCATCTGTCATTGCTGTATTTCTGAGTCAGCATTGCAGTTGAAGAAGTAAATCCTAATCCTTGATAGTGCATGAAAAATAGTTCAGGCAGTTGAAGGTATTGGTAGTGAAATGGTAATGAAAGTACTGTGATCTCTGTGTGGTAATAAATAAGTAAATGCTACACTTGCATGTTACAAGGCAAACATGCATAAGAAATATATATATAGACATGGAAATTAATAGTTTTTGAATATAGAGGTTGACTTTACACCAAAGCTGCCCTTTGTCTATGCAGGACAAAGCAACAGGGTCACCTTAGGACACAGTTTACATTTGTGCAGTGCATTTTAGATGCATTTTTACATGCATTTTAAGGGCATTGCAATTGAACTCTAAGCACTGTATGTGTTTTCATTAAAATGCATGATAAACACAGCAAGCAGGACTTTATTTTGTTAACACACTGCACCTAAAGCACACCTACAACACACAGGTGTTAACAGAATCTTCTATAGAAAGACACATACTTACTTTCCTTGTGTCCCCTTCCCCTCTACTCCATTCAGCTACTTGAAGTAGAAGCAAAGCCTTATGCAAGATATTGAAATCCTAGGTCATGCCTAGAATTCTAGGTATGGACTTCCAGGTGACTGCACTGATAAGTTCAAAGTTATCACATGGCAAGACACGTGCTCCTACATGCCAAAAACAAAACAAAAAAAAAGTAACTGTGTTGGCTCCTAAAGCTAAATGGAGTACCAGGGGAGTAAAGGAGGAGACAATTTCTACAAAGTGAAAAGAATCCCTCTCTTGGACAGTTGTGGCTCAAACAGGTGTCCACCTTTGGAAATTTACTCTCACCTTTTGTTCTGGTGGTTGCATAGACAGCAATAACAACTTGAATAGGATTCCTGGCTATGCATACACTTTAACCACTTACTGACCATCAGCAGCACGTTTACTGCTGGTGGGTGGCTTCCCCAGGCACTGTGGTGTACCATGAGCGGATTATGTGGATTATGATGCTCTGTATCAGGCTTCTGTGAGTGGCACATATACCACATGATCACTGTGTGATCACATGACACATAGTAAACTATAGTCATGAAAGGAAACCATTCATGACATCATTGTTTAATACTGTGTGATCTGTGATCACATGGTACCTGGGCCAATCACAACCCCTGTACCATGTGATAGCTGTGGGCCAATCACAGCATCACAATTATAAACAAGGAGTCATGAATGAAAGCCATTCCGTTCAAATGATTGCTGTTACATTGATTATCACTGTAACAGTCACTCAAAGTGTAAAACAAAAAACCCTGATCACCCCTCAGAGTAGTACAGTGTCACTATGTTGACACTGAAATATTCTGATGAGAGTATGTAAAAAAAATACAAATTTAAAGAAAAAAGTTATAAAAGGAAAAAAAGTTAAAAAAAATGGCATAAAAAATATATTTACATATTTTAAAAATATTTGCTTACAATGTTTATATGTGCTTCATAACCTTTACCTAACACACAGAGACAACTTTTCTAGAAGTTCTCTCTCTCTCTTTCTCTCTCTCTCTCCCCCTTTCTTCTCAAGATTTTAGTTTCACAACTGTTAGACATAGTTGATGACATATGAAATGTGACATTATTCTATCCACTAGTTTTTAATAACATCTCACACCACCCCCTTTCTTATCTTCTGTATAAAATAGAATGTAATAATACGTTTTGTTAGGACGGTACTTTAACTGCTTCCCGACCGTCACACAAAGATGTACGTCGCCAGAATAGTACGGGTGCGCAAAAGGGCATACCCCTACGTCCCTTCATAATCCTGGGCTAGCGGGTGTGCGCACACACCTGCCGTGCGTCGCGGGAGCGGGCCCGCGGGTATCACAGACTCGATGTCTGCAGGTGGCCCACGATCACGACGAGGAGAGTCAGAACGGGGAAATGCCTATGTAAACAAGGCACTTCCCTGTTCTGCCTAGTGACATGACAGGGATCTACTGCTCCCTGTCATTGGGAGCAGTGATCTCTGTCATGTCCTATGTAGCCCACCCCCCCTACAGTTAGAACACACTAAGGGAACACATTTAACCCCTTTATTGCCCCCTAGTGTTTAACCCCTTCCCTGCCAGTGACATTTACACAGTAATGAGTGGCTATTTTTAGCTCTGATTGCTGTATAAATGTCAATGGTCCCAAAATAGTGTTAAAAGTGTCCGATATGTCTGCCGCAATCCCAATAAAAATCGAAAAATAAATTCATTTTTTTATATATATTTTGGGGATATTTATTATACCAAAAGTAAAAAATATTGCTTTTTTTTGGCGGTATTCCCCAGTGTGGCTCGGGGTGATATTTTAGTGCCATTATCGGTAACCCCGAGCCACACTCAGGGTTGCATCGCTGGATCCTGGGAGAGTTTACTTACCTTGTCCCCTGGATCCCGTGATGTATTTCCGCAGTGTGCAGCGGCCGGATCTTCTGCCCGATGCACTGTGTGCCTTGGATTCCCTTCCCTGCGAGCGTCGCAACGCAGGGGGTGGAACCGGCGGCAAATTCAAATGTATAAAAGCACAAACACACATACAATGTAATCCTATTGGATTACAATACAAAATAAAATAAAGTACTACTGTACCAAAGTAGTACTGTACTTTGTGTCTGTAAACTGCACAGCGACCATGGCATCAAAAAAACCTGCTAGAAAACAGCGACAGCGACACAGAATGGGTTGCAGAGGAGTTGAGTGACAGCGACTCATGGGGAAGTTTGTCATCAGATGCAGAAAGCGATTTTAGCGACGATCCTGCGACTGTGCCCAGCGATGTGAGGACTTGGTGCTCGATTGATTGCAGTACGGAGCACGTAGCGCCCCCAAGATTTCTGTTTACAGGAGCACCTGGGATCAAAGTGGATGTTGAGGATGACAACCCCTTGGCATACCTCGAACTATTTTTGACTGATGAGGTTATTGCCAAAATTGTTATGGAGACAAATGGCTACCAGGAGCAACAAGCTGCTACCCATCAGCGTTTTTCAAGGACCAGAAAATGGGAACCGGTAACCAGAGAGGACATCTGGAAGTTTCTGGGCCTTATAATACTTCAGGGAGTGGTGGGGAAACCCCTGCAGAAATGGTACTGGACAGCCAACAAATTGCTGGCCACTCCTTTTTTTGGCACTGTTATGTCGGAATACAAATTTTAGCTCATAATAAAATATTTACATTTTGCAAATAATGAAGACTTTGGTGAGAGTTCTCATCCAGCTCCAAAAATGAAAAAAAAAATGGGATATTTATCAACGTATTCTGAAGAATTTCCAGCAGACCTATGTGCCGGACAGAGACATAAGTATTGATGAAAATCTTATGGCCTACAAAGGTAGACTTAGCTGGATACAGTTTATCGCATCAAAGCGAGCTCGTTTTGGTATAAAGTCATTTATGCTGTGTGAATCCGGCACTGGGTACATCTGGAATTCGGTCCTGTACACCGGGAAAGGGACCAAATTCAGTGAACGATTCAGCAGTTTTGGAATAGCAACCGCTTTGGTTCTTTCTGTGATTGAGCCATTGCTGAACCAGGGCTACTGTGTCACCACAGACAATTTTTATAAGTCCCCAGAACTCTATGAGTTCCTCCTTCTGAACAAGACGCATGCCTATGGGTCCGTTAGGCCTAACAGGCGTGACATGCTGCCAACCTTTGCCAATAAAAAACTCAAGGCAGGAGAAACAGTTGCCTGACAGAAAGGAAAAATTATGGCAATGAGATGGCGTGACAAAAGAGATGTGTACCTTATGAGTACCATTCACAACACCTCTACTGTCATGGTACATACCAGTAGTGGAAAAGATGTAATGAAGCCACAGGTCGTGTTGGATTACAACAATACCATGGGAGGTGTGGACAGGGCTGACCAGGCCATGACCTTGTATCCAGCCATGAGGAAGCAACAAAAAAAAATATTATAAAAAAATATTCAGACATCTTCTGGACCAGTGCCTGTAGAATGCATTCATTCTTCTGAAAAAAAAAAGAGTGACAGGCCTATGATTCATGCGGACTTTGTGTGGAAGGTTGCCAAACTCATATTTTTGAAGCACCAGACGCCAACGGCTGTAAACAGATCTGGACGTCGGGCTGCTGACGCTGTGAACCCGGAACGCCTGACTGGTCGTCACTTTATGGACCACATTCCACCAACTGAAAAGAAGACAGCACCCACAAGGATGTGTGTGGTTTGCTGCTCCAAGCGTGACGACTCCGGAAGGAAAATCTGAAAAGAAACCCGTTTCTATTGTCCCGATTGTGACGTTGGACTTTGTGCTGTACCTTGTTTTAAGATTTTCCATACCTGAGACGTTTACTGACGCAATATGACTTCTAATATTGCACCCTTGTTTGAGCAAAAAAAAAAATCAGTGTTTTTTATTATATTATTTACTAAAATGTATTGAATAAAAAGTATTATTATTATTAAATTATTATTTGTTATTATTTATTATATTATAATTTATGATTTTGTGTTTCAAACTTTATCATACCCGGGATGTCTACTAGGCTCTTGTTTGGACAGATTTAAGTGAGTTATTCCTAAGAATTACAGGCCTACATTATAAAACGCCACATTTCCATGCAAAATAATGGTACCGCTTTCAGCACCTAAAATCTGAAATAATCATACTGCCAGGAGGGTTAAGGGAGTAAAATCTTCCGGGGCTGAAGTGGTTAAATACAGTGCTTGTGTCCTGTGAATCTATTCCTACATATGCATAGTTAACCATAGTCTAAACCAGAAATGTCCATAACAATATTGTCACCAGTTAGTATTCCTGATCACCACCACACCAGTCATATGATGACACTGTACTGCACAGTGACAGTACTGTATGTAAAATAAATTGTGAAAAAAACATTTTTTTATTTAATTTCTACATTTTCAAAAAAATTGTGAATTCAAATTCTCGCCATTTCCCTTAACTAAATACCTTTAGAAATCTCACCATGCCTTTAACTAAATAACTTTGATTACTACTTTCCCAAAAAGGGGTCATTTGTGGGGTATTTGCACTGTCCTGGCATTTTAGGGCCTCTAGAAATGAGATAAGCAGTTAGTACATCAGGACTGATTAATTTTAATTATATACTGTGCCACAAATTGTAAACTCTATACTGTTATTATCGGCGTATAACACGCACTTTTTCCCCTTAAAATCAGGGGGAAATCATGGGTGCGTGCTATACACCGATCCCTGCTGTCTCCAAGGGAAGAGGAGCGAGTGCTGCTGAATTACATAGAGCCGCGATCTCCTGTGTACCCGGCGCTCCGTCACGCATGGCCACACCTCCTGGCCCTGCATTGGGCCACTGTTCTGTCTCTCATATGAGCAGGGCCAGAAGGCGTGGCTGTGAGTTACGGAGCGCAGGGTACACAGGAGATCGCAGCTCTGTGTAAATTCAGCGCCGCTCACTCCTCCTCTTCCCTCTGAGACAGCAGGGATAATCCAACAAGGCTAAAATGATGGGAAAGGTGAGGCTGTATATGGGCACTGAACAGACTGCATTGTTGGGAAATGTAATGGCTGCATATGGGCACTGAACAGGCTGCATTGTTGGGAAATGTAGTGGCTGCAGATGGGCACTGAACAGGTTGCATTGTTGGGCAATTTAATGGCTGCAGATGGGCACTGAGCAGGGTGCATTGATGAGCTGTGACCCTAATTTTTAAATAAAGTTCTTTATTTAAAATGTAACTTTTTTTCCTTAAACTTCCCTCCTAAAATTGGGGTGCGTGTTATACGCCTGTGCGTGTTATACGCCAATAAATACGGTATTTATTAAAAAAAAATTTTTTGAAGAAATATTTGGTTTGCAAAATTGTATACCATAACAGAAACTAAGAAAAACATGTTTTGATTTTTCAAAATGTTTCATTGATATAACAAAAAAAGAAAAAAAAAAAAAAGAAAAAAGAAACAGTGGTGAATAAATACAACCAAAAGGATTCTCTATTTGTGTGGAAAAAAAAATCTAATAAATTTGTGTACAGTGTTGCATGACTGAGAAATTACCAGTTAAAGTAGCACAGTGCTGAATAGGGATTAGCTGAACACCCCCCGGTTCGGTTTGCGCAAACTTTAGAACCCCATTAAAGTCTATGGGACTCGAACGTTCGAAATCAAAAGTTCTAATTATAAAGGCTAATATGCAAGTTATTGTCCTAAAAAGGGTTTGGGGACCCGGGTCCTGCCCCAGGGGACATGTGTCAATGCAAAAAAAAAGTTTTAAAAACTGCAGTTTTTTAGGGAGCAGTGATTTTAATGATGGTTAAAGTAAAAAAAAAAAAAGTGAAATATTCCTTTAAATATTGTACCTGGGGGGTGTCTAAATTATGCCTTTGAAGTGGCACGTGTTTCCCATGTTTAGAACTGTCCCTGCACAAAATGACATTTCTAAAGGAAAAAAAGTAATTTAAAACTGCTTGCGGCTTTAATGTAATGTGTATTAGTATGAGAACACCACCAATTGTAATCAGGTACCTTTAGGTGCACGCTGTGCAAAGGACACAGTACACTAAGTGAAAATACTTGAAGCTCCCTGCCTGTGGTATTAGTATGAGTACACCACCAATTGTAATCAGGTACCTTTAGGTGCACGCTGTGCAAAGGACACAGTACACTAAGTGAAACACTGCAGCTAGCACAATCACCTGCCTGCCTGTCAGTATAGAGAATAACAGGAACGGATCTAGCTAAACTGAATACAGTGTGTAAATATATATACAACACCTAGGTTGCATATATCCTCTACACACTGTAACTGCAGCTAACTGACTCGCCTGCCTGCTCTATCTAACTCAATATAAATGACACTGTCTCTCTCTCTCTATCTCTCTCTTTCTTTTAACCAACGCCGAAACACACTACACAAGGCCGCCAAGCTGGCGGCCTTATATAGTGTGGGGCGTGTACTAAACCCCCTGAGACATAATTGGCCAAAGCCACCCTGGCTTTGGCCAATTATGGCTCTCCGTTTTTTCTGCGCTGTGATTGGCCAAAGCATGCGATGCCACAGTGAATTATGGGCCGTGACGCGCCACTCGAATTTGGCGCAAACGGTCCATAATGTTCGAAATTCGGCGAACAGCCAAACAGGCGATGTTCGAGTTGAACATGGGTTCGACTCGAACTCGAAGCTCATCCCTAGTGCTGAATAGAAAACAATGGCATGGTCATGAAGGAGGTAAAACCTTCTGGAGGTCAAGTGGTTATTTAAAGGACTTGCTGATATTTATTTATAAATTTCCAGAAAATGTAAACAGCAATCATGGGCTGTAACTTATATTAAAGATCAGACTAGTAATGATGTTATGGTAGGGAAAATATAATAACGATTTAGGAAAACCTTATTTCACCTAAAAGTTAGTAAAATAGTTCTCTGGCATTAGGAAATTGGATAATGTTTACTTGAAGAGAGTAATGGTTTTCCTGAACCCCTTTCTCCTGTGGTTTGTACTGCTGTACACAATTTGCTTTGCCATGTAATAGCACATCAGAGCAGCATTTCAAAGCATGCTAAGGTCACCTGTAAGACATACTCCTGAGGACTGCTTTTACTGACCTGGTAAAAATCATGGCATATTAATAAAAATAGACCTGCTTCAAAGATGCAGGTCAGACTGACTGCAGAATTGCTCTAGGGAAATGTTTAAAGCACATACACACATCTATATATCAAGTTTTGAAATTCATGGTACATTATATTATATTTTGTTCTGTCATTTTCCTCTAGGAGTGCCCTTTGTTTCATATCAGACCACTTGTCAGTTTTGACTAGTTCTACCAGCAAATTCCATATGGCCTATAATCCTTGTGTGATTACCAATTACACTTAGCTGCCCTCTATATTATGTAATCTTTGCTACTCTGTTAACCTTAGTTTTTCTTTAATATTTTGCACACTGCGCTTTTTTGTGTTTTCTGTTGTTTTCTTTTCTTTTTTCTTATCATTTGTGCCATTAAAAACAAAGGCTGCAGAACTTGCTATACTAAGCATCTGAAATTCTAAAATAAATGTTATCATAATTGTGCTTTTTATGTCTGACATATAAGGATGTATCAGCTGTTTGGGGGTCCTAGAAAAAACATGGGTATTATTGTTTGCTTTTCTACTAAAAGATAAGGATTTAAATAGGGTGGAAACTATATTTTTGCTAACAAGGTATTATCATCTTTATTGCTAACTATAATGGTATGAAACATGCAAGAATTACCTGTACATTTTTAACATATACAAATGATGAAATATGATAACTAGAAAGCTGCCATGCTTTGCCCGTCTTTTCTTACTATTACAGTAAGTGAAATCAGTGAAAAGGAGTTAACGTCTCCCATCTTCCTGAAGAGTGAAATACCTAATATGATTAACGTTTCTTGTAGAAAATGTACCTACTGAGGGGAAAAAGGACAAAAGAAAACATTGGCTTTTATAAGGCCTGAAAAAAAAAAAAAAAGAAGACTCACTGCAGTTTTCCTCTGAAACTTCTGCCAGTTGGCATCTTTACTGTTATGCGCCCATCTATTTCCACCTAGTTTAGATATACAATATGATGTATGCATAGCCTAGTCTGCAGCACTTTCAGGAAACTGATTCTGTGTCTGGCCACAGAGGAGACTTTTACATAGGCACAGCTACAGGAGGAGACTTATTATACAACATAGAGCAGCCAATGTTAAGCTGCCCTTCATCCACTAGGGGACACACTGGGGATGTGGACTGCTAGATACTCTGGGGAGAAGTATGGAGAATCATGGAAGGTGTAGTTCCTACAGTCTGAGTTTTGTTTACATTTTAAGAGAAGACATCAGTTCCCAAATGCACTGTGGTAGAGAGGAGGAGGAGTGTTTTAAGTACCCTGGACTGGGGAGAGGAAGAAGGGATAACCTGCAGAGGATGGTTGAGCCTACTAACTAATTGGAAAGCCAGACAGTGACCGGGGGATACTATTCCCAGTAAGCAGAAGGAGATTCCCCATTAACACAGAGCTGATCAGAGGCTGTGGGCGAGCCCTGAATTATACCCTGATAAAATAGGGACAGAGTCGTCTACAAGAAATACAGCGGCAGTGCCTGCATAATTTCCTAAAGGGACACTACCCTGACTGCTCCATCATACCATAATACGGTAAATATACAGTATATTATATATATATATATATATATATATATATATATATATATATAGTTGATGTTTAAGACGTGTAAGACTCTTTGTGACCTCATGGACCAAAGCGCCAGAGGCTTTTCTGTCCTCTACTCTCATTAGGTGGCCAAAGTATTTGAGTTACAGCTTCAGGATCTGCCAACTCATCAGTGCCCATCAGTGCAGTCTCATCAGTGCCCGTCAGTGAAGGAGAAAACAACATTTTGTTTTTAGCAATGCTTTCTAAGGCCCACTTGACTTCACTCTCCAGGATATCCGGTTCAAGGTCAGTAACTGCAACATCATGGTTATATGGGACATTCAGATCAATCTTGTATACAGGCATACCTCACTTTTAAGTACACAATGGGTTTTATTTACTAAAGCTGGAAAGCCCAAAATCAGGCTCACTTCTGCATAGAAACCAATGAGCTTCTAACCCCAACTTGTTCAATTAAGCCTGGTAATAAAACCTGGAAGCTCATTGGTTTTTATGCAGAAGTGAGACAGATTTTGCGCTTTCCAGCTTTAGTAAATAAAACCCATTGTGTACTTAAAAGTGGGGTATGCCTGTAGTTTTTGTATAGTTCTTCTGTATATTCTTGCCATCTCTTCTTTATCTCTTCTGCTTCTGTCAGGTCCTTGCCATCTTTGTCTATTATTGTGCCCATGGATATGTATATATATATATATATATATATATATATTGTTAGTTAGGTTTACCCAGAAACAGTATATTTCTCTTACTGTTTAACATTGCAGTATATTTCTCCTATTGTTTATTAATTACAATACATTTCTTTTTTTGTTTACCTTATTGCAATATACTTCTTTATTTTACTTACTCAATTGCTGTGTCATTCCTAGTGTCAATGCACCTGGAGTTTTTGGGGTGTATATACAGATATCCATAATGAACATTCCCCACCCAGTCAGGTGTGACAGTGTAAGTGATCATTTTTGTAAAGTAATGGGCACAGGAACAGGGGACTCAACACATTAAACACATCTTTTGGAGAAAAGCGCTACATATATTTCAAATTACAAACAGACAAGCGGAGTACCATCCATATGCCATCAGCATGCATCATACTACTTCACTACCTAACCACATTTTTTTATTCTACCAAGACTGATGCTGGCACAGTTCCACAACTTACTGTATTATGAAAATCAAACTTGAAAACATATAAATATATATATATATATATATATATATATATATATATATATATATTTTTTTTTACTTTACCAATCATACCTTTCTGCAAACATTGAAATGTTATTTTAAAAATCTGGAATCCATTTTCTGTACATTAACACCAAAATAAGTAAAAATTGTTCACAAACATGGGCTTCTGCCTAATAAATAAAATTATGAACATTAAAATTATTCATACCAGTTCACACCTTTTTCTCACTCTTTTACATTTTTCCCATTCAGCACCACATAACCCCTGAAAACAGATCTTTAACCCCTTTCCCTGTATCAGAAGAACATTATATTGTCCTCAATGCCTCTGATAAGCCAGCACCACTCCCCCCCCCCTTCCCCAACCATATAGAGTCTTTGGAAAAGGTCCTGTGCCCTTACCTCAAGACTATCAGTGTATTGTAACTTGAAATATAATTTTCCTTGGTCTGTAGATGTCAGCACTTACAATTGTATACATTAAGTTATATATAGTATACAGTGCCTTGAAAAGTATTCATACCGCTTGAAATGTTCCACATTTTGTCATGTTACAACCAAAAACGTAAATGTATTTTATTGAGATTTAATGTGAGAGATCAACACAAAGGAAAATGATAAATGGTTTTCAACATTTTTTACAAATAAATATCTGAAAAGTATTGCGTGCATTAGTATTCAGCCCCCTTTACTCTGATACCCCTAACTAAAATCTAGTGGAACCCATTGCCTTCAGAAGTCACCTAATTAGTAAATAGAGTCCACCTGTGTAATGTATTCTCAGTATAAATACAGCTGTTCTGTGAAGGCCTCAGAGGTTTGTTAGAGAACCTTAGTGAACAACCTGCATCATGAAGTTCAAGGAACACACCAGACAGGTCAGGGATAAAGTTGTGGAGAAGTTTAAAGCAGGGTAAGGTTATAAAAAAATATCACAAGCTTTGAACATCTCACGAAGCCCTGTTCAACTCATCGTCTGAAAATGGAAAGAGTATAACACAACTGCAAACAATGGCCGTCCACTTAAACTGACAGGACGGGCAAGGAGAGAAATAATCAGAGAAGCAGCCAGGGGGCCCAAGATAACTCTGGAGAAGCTGCAGAGGTCCACAAGGGAGAGAATATATCCACAGAACAACTATTAGCACACACAGCAAACATTTGGAAGAGGGTGCTCTGGTCAGATGAGACCAAAATTGAAATTTTTGGCCTAAAAGCAAAATGCTATGTGTGGCGGAAAACTAACACTGCACATCACCCTGAACATATCATCCCCACCGTGAAACATGGTGGTGGCAGCATCATGTTGTGGGGATGCTTTTCACTAGCAGGGACAGGGAAGCTTATCAGATTTGATGGGAAGATGGATGGAGCCAAATACAGGGCAATCCTAGATGAAAACCTGTTAGAGTCTGCAAAAGACTTGGGACTGGGGTGGAGGTTCACGTTCCAGCAGGACAACGACCCTAAACATACAGCCAGAGTTACAATGGAATGGTTTAGATCAAAGCATATTCATGTGATAGAATGGTTCAGTCAAAGTCCAGATCTAAATCCAATTGAGAATCTGTGGCAAGACTTAAAAATTGCTGTCCACAGACGCTCTTCATCCAATCTGACAGAGCTTGAGCGATTTTGCAAAGAAGAATGGGTACAATTTTCACACTCTAGATGTGTAAACTGGTAGAGAAATTCACAAAAATACTTGCAGCTGTAATTGCAACGAAAGGTGGTTCTCTAAAGTATTGATTCAAGAGGGCTGAATACAAATGCACGCCACACTTTTCACATATTTATTTGTGAAAAATTTTGAAAATCATTTATCATTTTCCTTCCACTTCACAATTATGTGCCACTTTGTGTTGGTCTATCACATAAAATCCCAATAAAATACATTTATGTTTTTGGTTGTGACATGACAAAATGTGTAAAATTTCAAGGAGTATGAATACTTTTTCAAGGCACTGTATACAATATATGTACATACAGTATATATACTGTATGCACATATACTGTATACATGTACACAGAGTATATATATATATATATATTGTGACAGCAGGCAGGTAAAATCACCAGGTTGCATCCAGGATGGGAGATATATATGTCCTAGATTCAGGCTTTATGACGATTTATACCACTAGGGGGAGTGCTGGGAGTCTTGCAGGGGAAGAGTTAATGAGCCCAGCTGAAGCAAGTGGGCTCGTTAGGGCCTCTACAAGAACTCCCAGCATGCTAAGGGAGATGCTCAAACCTGGAACCAGATCTGTGTGAATAGTCTGGGGAGTGTGATCTCTGTGCGGTGAGCCAAAGCCTGTGTGGTTACTGTAAGAACTTCAAAAAGCAGGGAGCTAGGGACTGGGACAGCACAAGGCTGTACCCAGTTGTTAGTCAGGGACACCAACGTGTGTAGTAAGCGGTCAAGTTGACCAGGATTTCTTTTCCTGTTTCTGTTTGTTTTGTTGTTTTTCCCTTGTAAATAGTTTAAATAAACCGCACCTTTCGTTTTTGCAACTACAAACCCTGTCTGCTGTGCCTGTTTTGTGTGGTGAACCCATCCAGGGGGTCACACACACCCACTGCTGAGCTAACCCCCTCACAATATATATATATATATATATATATATATATATATATACATATATATATATAATACTTTCTATACCCTGAACACGACAGTTCTTGTCCCTGTTCTGTTCATATTAAACTTATGGATGTTGGACAAATTTAATAAAGCATTGTACTCTGCTTCCCAAGCTACAAGACACATGTGAATGTCCCTTCTATCTCTACAGCAGCTTGCACCTTTTCTTCCACATTTTGATATGATTGCAATGCCTTATCTTGCTTGAATTTGTATGTTTGAAAATTGCATTGTTGCTGCATATCAGGAAAACGTACCTACTGCTAGAAACTGTGCTTAATTATTTATTGCCTGGGAGTAGAAGGACAGCATATTTTCTATACTCTATCAGTAGCAGATGACACTTATGGCATAGCTCTCATTGCATTAAAGAGCTTCATTGTATCTAAAGTAAATGTATTTGCAGAATGATATAAATTCCAGCATTGTGGAGTTCATAATGGTTAATTCACAGTACAAGTTAGAGAAGCTGTGAGAAAGTTGGTTGCTACCTATGAATTAGGTGCTCTACCAGATGAAATGATAAGAGGCCAACTAGTAAACAAAAAAAAAAACTCAGCCTACAATAGAAAAAGATTGCTCTTGCAAAGGATATTACAATTTCAAACTAAAGTGAAAATACTGTGGCTGGGGCAAAACCTTTAGTCATGAGTCTACTAGCACCTTACAGTGAATTCAGAACCTGTCTGTCATACGGTATGATCCACACTCAAGCCAACTACAAAGGTATTACATGAGATTCATCTAAATTGCAATACAGAGCTGCATATACACAGAACAAATACTTCTTCAAATGTGGCTCAACACAGCACATTGAAAACCATGCTGTATGCCTTGCAAAAGACATGCAACCCCAAAAACACAACAAAAAGGACACTTTAAAAAAGTATGCTATACTTCCCTGCTATGAAATGCCCTGGGTTTGGTTTGAGTATTTTTCAACATGGCCAGATCTTGTGGGGTGCTGGGGTGGGCTGCATCTCCCCAGATTTTGATTGCACCACCCCAAAAGCCAACATCCCCCTCTTGACACTTCCACCCCGGCTGCTGAACTTCCTCTGCCAGGGCTTACATGGCACACCGTGCAGTCGTCTTGACTAAATACTAACTGTACCTCTGGGTCCTAGTGACAGCTCGTTCGGATCGGGCACATCTAGCCTGCAACATGTAACTTAGTCACCATTTATTTTTTTAATGATTTTTCATCTGACGTCAGAGGTCAGAGGGAGGGGTGGGTACTATTTTTCGCAGTTTTTGCATGTTCAGATTGGTGGTTGATGTATTTATATTCTGCTTTTATACTGTAACACTTTATCACATGCCTGACAAAGGGGCCCTGCATGGTTCCAAAACGTTGCACTTTTCTCTGTGACCTGATCTCTGTACAATAAAGAAACCTTTGGACGGTGATTGTTGATCCGTGGTGTGCTGGCGAATATGTACACTTGTCTGTGTAAGCTGTCTGCTCATACCTTGTACAACGAGGCAGTTACACCCTGACAAGTTACACCCTGACAGGAAGAAACAATGAACTACCTAGAGCTCTCAACAGCGCCCTGGTAGTTCATTAAGAACTACAAGTTGACAGCCGCAAAGGCTGTCAGTACTTGTAGTTCATTCATTACCAGAAATCTGTGAATGAATGATGCGGCTGAGTGGGCAGAGTCTGACACAGCCTCACTTTTTTTATTGTGACAGCAAATTCGGGAAGATCCCCGGCTAACTGTCATTTAAGGTGGCAGGTTGGGGAACAGCTGCAGCAGTGGGAACATGTTATATGGTCCACTCTAAAAATGGATGGAACATGTCACATGTTCCCAAAGGTGAACTTATCCATTAAAGTCGTATTAAACCCAAAAGCAAACATTTATTATATTGCAGCTTATCAATTTTTAGATGTAATGGTTTTGTTAATTTTATTTTTAGGTTTTCTTTCTTTTATTTTTATCTGGTGACCCTGCCAGTAAGTCTGCTGTTTTTCAACAGTATAAACTCTCCTCCAAATGTAGCAGTTTAGTAGTTTAGAGGGTTGGGACAAACCATTTACCATTGACAGAGATGCTTACAATGCGTTTAATGATCAGCTTTTATTTATTCAAATAAAAACTTTATCCCAAAAGGAATAAAAACTGTTGTTGTAACTGTTTGTGTAACTGAAGTGTGCCTTCAATTTGTTAGTGTATTTAAATCTGCTAGTACATCTAACACTCCCCCTTCACCCCAGACTGACAATGTTGCTGTCCAAAGGTGCTCCTGTGCTCCTTCATTTAGAGTGGGACATGCTAATACAGGACGTATGTTACTGGCAAGATGAAAACAGGGGGAAAAAGCCCCCAACAATTCAGATACTACATCTAATGATTGGTAAGCTACAATATATTACATTTTTGGCTGTGAGTTTAATACTGTTTTAAAGAACATTCGCTAATGGAAAAGATAACCTTACACGATAGGTTAGGGTCATTTGACCAGCAGGGGAAATATTATGAAGGAAAACTTGGCGCCGTGTACACAATCTATGGAGGTTCCCATGTGAAAAGACAAACAAATGGGCTCCTGGTTGTTATGGAGCTGGCACCAGCCTGGCGTGCTAAAAGCAAGTGGCTCATCCCCACCCGACATCACCTTACTGAATGACAGGTGAATATAAAAAATCAGCAAGGATAGTGTAAATAATATTAAAACAATTTATTTAGGCAGTGAACAAAAGCCACTCACATTTTGTTGGTAAAAAACAAGCATGTAGAACTTCCCAATCAGGGTAAAGGAGGGATCATCAGATGTGTCAGTCCACTTCTCTTCCTGCTGGGGCGCTAGGGTGCTCTGGATTCGCTCGCACCGCTGACAGATGTATAGAAGATGCTAGCTGCGATGGAGGAGGAAATACAAAGCGAGGCTTGGAGCGCGATGGTGTTGCAGGCGAGGGGTGCTGACGTCACTCGAATGCGATGCGTTTCGTGAGGTACAGGCTGCGAGTGACGTGGCAGCTGCACTCCTTTATCAAGATGATCCCTCCTTTCCCCTGATTGGGAAGTTCTACATGCTTGTTTTTTGTGAGTGGCTTTTGTTCACTGCCTAAATAAATTGTTTTAATACTGCTACACCCAGAGGCACCTCTCTCCTTGTGTTTTTCCTGCAGAACTGGAACATGGTCTCTGTTCCCCTTTGACGGCAGCCTTGGGAGTGTAACTTTAACCCCTGATATACCCTTCACCTCCAGTACTTGGACTTTTAGCTAACTTTTCACCTAAGTCTACTAGCTGTGTCTATCACTATATACACTTAGTTACTACCATATTGTTTGGATATTTGAGTCTCTAGTATTTTTGCACATTTTTACTTGTATTATATAGTGTAAAAAATGTCAAGGGGAACCCCAAAATTTGAGTCAGGATTACGGTTGAGCGGACCCGAACTGTAAAGTTCGGGTACGTACGGAACTTTCGGGTTTTTGGGTCCCGGACCCGAACCCGAACAATTGACTGTATGTTCGGGTTCGGGTCCGGTTTTTGGCGATGTAATGGCACATTTTTAAAAGCGATCCATTGGATGAGCAGATCCGCTCATCCAATGACGTAGGCGGGGGCTGACATACGAGGGGGCGGACCTGATGGGGAACTTCCTCCACAGTTTAATATATGAATAGACCCGCCCCTTCTCACGTTCCGCATCAGGTCCTCAGCCTTACACCTACGTGATTGGCTGAGCGGACCTGATGGGGAACTTTAGAAGGGGCGGGTCTATTCATTTATTACACTGCGGAGGACGTTCCCCAACAGATCCGCTCAGGCTCAGCCAATGATGTTTCGCGTGGACAGCGCTGGACATCGGATCACCGCGGGACACTGGATTTCATCTCTGGAAGGTTTTTCTTTTTTTTTTTAATAAAGGACTTTCCCAACAGTGTCTGTGTATTTTTTTTATAATTTTTTAAACTTTCTTTGTGAAATGGTAGGGGTACAATGTACCCCATTACCAATTCACATAGGGGGGGCGGGATCTGGGGGTCCCCTTTGTTAAAGGGGTCTTCTAGATTCCGATAAGCCCCCCGCCAGCAGACCCCCACAACCACCAGGCAAGGGTTGTGGGGATGAGGCCCTTGTCCCCATTAACACGGGGGACATGGTGCTTTGAGGGGTCACAGACCCCCAAAGCATCCTCCCAATGTTGAGGGCATGTGGCCTGGTACGGTTCAGGAGGGGGGGGTGCTCTCTCGTCCTCCCCCTCTTTTCCTGCGGCCTGCCAGGTTACGTGCTCAGATAAAGGGTCTGGTCTGGATTTTTGGGGGAACTCCACGCCATTTTTTTTTTAATTTGGGGTTTGGTCTCCCCTTAAAATCCATACCAGACCTGAAGGGCATGGTATGGATATTTGGGGGGAACCGCGCGCTTTTTTTTTTTAATTTGCGGCAGGGTTCCCCTTAATATCCATACCAGACCTGAAGGGCCTAGTAATTGAATTTTGATGGAACCCCCACGCATTTTTTTTATTTTTTTTTATCAATGACTTTTCTATGTATTGCCGGGAGCCGACAATTCAT